>JAODAL010002365.1:0-198083 GCA_025379985.1 Phyllomedusa bahiana | reverse complement strand
CCGGTCACTGGAGATTTTTGGCTCACTGGAGATTTTTGGATTACCAGTCACTGGCGGGGGTCAATGGTGAGTGATCAGGGGGCACTGATCACTTTATATGCAGTGGGTAATACCCTACCTATCCAGGGGTAAAACTAGGTGGCTGGTATATTGTTACCTATCCAATAATAACCTGGCGGGGGCAGTTAGGGCCCAAGGGAATCGCGCTTTTCCGCTATTTTTTGGGCGCGGGTCCGAGATTTTGGGTCGCAGTCCCCAGGAAAATTGGGGACACAAGTTGTGGTCAGTGTTGTTGGTAAATGGAGAGTGAACAGAGTCACAAAACGGATCAAATCTGGGGGTAGGTGAGGCCACTGGGGTGGGAGATGTGGTGATCGGGAGGTCATTTTGATGTGTTTTACACGCGGATCTTTTTCAAAAACACAGCTGGCGTTCACCTTGACGGCCATGTTCCAAATGAGCTTTCAAGGGGGAGATGCCAGGTTCAACACGTTGAAGATTTTTATGGTGTCGCCTGACAAGCCAAATATAGCGATCCCACATACTTTAGCGGGAAAGGGGCCGTGCCAGCTTTGCATCCCGCAGGGTGGTCAGGGTTTGCCGGGTCAGTAACTCCCTGGTATGGGTTTTATCAGCCCAGACCCCTTGTAGTCAGTGCAGGGGATGTATTTCCCTTATGATTGGGACTAATATATCACCCCAATTACATCACCCAAAAAAAAGTGATAGAACAAAGCACGCAGAGGTCTTTTTCTGACGTTATGAAGGGCCAAAAAGAAAACCCGAAGTAACAAAAAAAAAATTTATTTAAAAAATACAACGCCCAAACCGCAACTTTTAAGCCTGCCCCGAAACCCTAAGGGGCCGCACAGGGGCTTTTTGGGGCCGGATTGGCGCTGAAAACTTCACCGGTTTTGCGCTGCAGTCGGCCCCCAATCCTCGCATAATTAGTAACCCACCACCCTTAAGAACAGGGGATTCCGTCGCTCCTCCCCCCGGCAAAGCCCCCGGGGGGGAGAAAGCACTGCACATTACCCAGGCCAATAGCACGTGGATAATCCCCGTTATGGGGCCGGCAGGAGCGCCCCCGCCCCCGCCCCTTATTCAAGCCGGAATCTGGAAATTTTTGGTCGCAATTACGGCTTGAATAACCCGTGTGAAACGGGTAAGGGTATTTTTCCCCGGCTTTTTATGCGTGATTCCAAAGACGGGGGGGTTGCAGCCCCCCCAGCCCCATTGAATAAAATTTGTGGAGTAAAGTGGAAAACAATTACTTAAATTTCCCCCAATAATCATATTTGTACACTTGGGGGGACGACACCTAATCCATAGCTTCTATGAAAGCTACTAATTAACGTAAATGCGGCACGCAATACACGGCCAAATGCGCACCGAAATATGTGACAATTTAAGCCGTGTGAACATACCCTAAAAGTATGTTGACATGGCGTATTGCGGTGCGTACTGTACGCCGGGGGAGACGGACGCAATTCATAGTTCTCTATGAGAGCTATGAATTACTGTAATTGTGGAGTGCATTTTGGGCGTATTGAAGAGCAAATACGCGCCAAAATGCGCCCCGCAATTATGTATGAACATACCGTAAAACTTTACATCACTGATATATAATTGTCTGAGATGCAAAAGTGACACAATTGTAAAACTTATTTTAGCGCTGCTATTACTGTTAAAGGGGTTTTATCATTTCATTAAATGGTCTTCAGAATAAGGGGACATTAAAAACCCAAGAACTTTGCAATTTAGATGCCATTTGCAAAGTCCTTTTTCACAGTTTTCTTATCTTCGTTTACACTATACCAGTGGGTCGGATCCCCTCCTTGCCTTTCACTAGCTGAAGTCATTTACATTTGTTGGCCCCGGGTCGGCCGTATTTATGGAGCTTGCTTCCTTGCTTTCACTCAAAGTAAGGGACCCTATGCTCACTAGACTCGCACGAATTCTATGCAGATCTGTATTCCAATACACAAAGTAGATTCCAATATGATAACTTGGAAGGTAACTAAAAAAGTAAAATATAACTTTGAATTATAGTGATTAAAATATGAGGTGTGTGAACAAGTTATCTCTACCTAATAATTTAAACAGAGCCATATAATATAAATATAAAGATGCCCCACACACGCTTTGGGAAAATAGGGAAGTAGGAACACTGTTAATGGAAAATCACTACACACCACTTCCTGCAACGCTTCCTAATCTAGTGGTACTTGCTAATTACAAAGGAATAATCCGTCCTGATACAGGGTTCGACCCCGTCTGGAACCATATCCCTGTCAGAAGAATCCCTAGAATCCCTAAAATAATAATGTGATAGAAAAAAGTGTTACAACAAAAATGCTCAAGTGCAAAAAACATAATGTTATTGTATAAATACTTTCCAACCTCTATAATTAAAGTCCGACATGTGAGTTCAGTCCTACATTACTTCTCAGGGGACCAAATTGAAGGCTGTGGGAAAACGATTTAGGAATCCCAAATTAAAACTAAGAATACACTTTACTAAACATGCAGAGTAAATACATAACATGCACAAAATTGGCCTTACTAAAGAGAATGGTGCTGTCCAGAGGTATGGTGTCATAGGTGCCGGGGGGGGGTGGCAATGGTGTGCGCTTACCGGAATGTGCAAACTATCCAGTTTATTGTCAGAGTATTTCGGTTCTTTGTGTCCTATAAGGACATCAACTCTGCTTCATTTTAAAGTAGCCGCTCAATGCTTACCGTTTAGCCCGGGCATGGAACCGCAAACCGGAGGAAGTCACAGTTGGGTGCTGCATTACGGATATTGTGATTTCTCAGCGTCATTAATGTAAGGGCGGGGAGTGAGCGGGCGATTACCATTCGCCGTGTCATTCGAAAGGGCCGCGAGGGAAATGACCGCGACGGCTTGTGGGAAAGCGAGAATACTCACTTATTTACATCGCATCTGTGTGATTGGGACACTGCGGTCGCGCTCCAAAGCAAAGGCAGAAGAATATTGACGCGATCAGATCCATCCGCGTCATCTCAAAGACAAGGATGACAGGGTGATACACAGTGATTCTAATTTGGTATGTCACTGTGATTGGAAGGGTATGTGACTCCCTTGTTCGAGCAGGCACACATAATCTTACATCAAAGACTCCAAATGGTAGTTAATATCATGGCTAGGTCCTACACTCTGTAGTACTAAAATCTTCCAGTTACCACAATAAGGCTATAAAGAAGTAAATGAGATAAAAAAATCTTAACCGAAAGGATGAAAATATGTATAGGAGTCAATAAACTCATATACAATATAATCAGACGAATTGGAAAAGATTATATTTTTAGTCAGTCATTTTCATATAAAAAAAAATTAAAGTTCAATTGATCGTTCAGACCGTCAGGATAAATTGTACTTAAGTGTGTAGATCCAAAAGGATTTTCGACATTGAATTGATTTATTCAGGTCTCCCCTTTCGAGCTTGTGGTGGGATCTTATCAAATCCCTGTTTTTCTATAGCTGTCCAAATTCACCATTATGCTCCGTCCAGACGTGTCTTGCGACATCTAGTGTCCTTTTGTCCGTATTTCTCCTAAGTGTTCTACTTAACGTTCTACGAAATTCTACAGAGTTAGTTTTTATATGTATTCTTTTCCACGTGAACAATCTAATGCGATAGATGTATTCTGATGATATTCCAGTTAATGATAATTGTCTAATGGAGAACTCAACGTCCTGTACCATGTTTAGCAAATGTTTTGCCCGTTTCAATGTTGGGACAACCCTATCAGCCGCTACACTATGAAGCAGCCAATGGTTGTCTCCCAGGCCCATGTCATGGAGGAAAGGGGGGTGGTTGTATAGTGGCTCTTAACTAGAGTATCACGTAACTCCTTCCTCGTCTAAACGTTTATTAAGGGTCGGGGTCCAACCTTGTCTTTAATACCCTTTATGGACCCAGCGTTTTTATGGCCTTCCTGACCAGCCCCTATGTTGAAAATCTGACATCTGTGTCATTTATGTGAGAATAACTTTTTGACATCTATTTACCTATCAATGTGATTCCATGTGATTGCTTTTTCTCGTTGATCATTGTGCCTTTTTTAAGTTGTAAGAAAATTTTTATCCACTACAATCTTGTTTGTTTGTGAAAAAATATCAAAATTTCATGAAAATTTGGAAAAAATTTGCGATTTTGAGTAAGTTGCAAAAATTTGGTTTGCAAGCAAGGACAGATAAATTTATTCTACAACATAAAATAGTTTATAACTAGCATATACCAATGTCCACTATAGGTTGGCATCATTGTTTAAATATTTTTTTCTTTTTTTACGACATTTGAGGACTTAGAAATTTAAGTAAGTAATTGTCTCACAATTTCAGAAAATTGCCAATATACAATTTTTTTTAGTCCACTCCAGTATCTGAAAGTGGATTGAGGCCCTGCATGTTAGATACCCCCATAAATAATGCCATTAAGAAACTAGACCGTCATCTTAATGTATTTACAACACTATTTAAGGAAGTATTGATAACCTTTAGATATGGTATGTGGTACTACAGAACAGTAATAAGAATGCAATTCTAGTGGAGGTGAAATTTCAAAATTTCAATTTTTTTTTGCCAGTTTTCAATATTTTTCATTATTCACTGGAATACGGTACATATGTGAATTAGGTAAATGCACACTAATATCAAAGTTCCGCCCACGGTCTGACGTTTTATAGGAGATATCTCCCCATATGTCGGCTCCTAAGTGCATTTATTTTGGCTCGCAACCATAAGTACCAGATGATAGCGAGGTGCACTAGCTCGTACTTGGGGTATCATTGTTCAATACGATTTTTATTTAAGGCGCTACTTCTCCATTCAGGTTTGGGACACACTTATAAGGTGCTAAAAGACGTAATAAACTCACCTCAATAGAAAACATATTGGAGAAACTACACCCGCTATTCAAAGGTAATATATCCAGGGGTGCATCTGTAGTATATAGACCCTGAACAGGTGATTCCAGACAAATTGTTTTTTAGCGTAAGGCATGTGAAAAGATCTAAAAGAATTTTTTTTTGCCAATAATCTGCGCAAATTTTAGTTGAAAATGTTGTCACATATACAAGGAATTACTGGAAAAAAAAAAACCGCAAGAAAACGTGTGTTGTTAGAAGCTTTTCTCCAAGTTGGCAATACCTTTACATGTGGGTTGTAAACTGCTGTTTGGGCGTCATAGCAGGGCGTATTAAAGGTGCGAGCGCTATTTTTGGCGTTTTGGATCGCAGAGTTTAGGTGGGGCCATGTCGCATTTTGCAAGCACTCCCAAAGTAGACCGAGATACAGGCGCGAAAGACATTCCAGAAGTCGCCCACACTGTTTGGATGTCAACACTTGCATCAGGGATCGTCATCTAGGGGTTGTACTGTGCATTGTTTGGTTGTTAGCATGCACAGGTGTTCACATAGTTTTTTTCTACTTTAGCATTGGGCATTGAAAATGGGGGGAAAAACCAGTTTCAGTCATGTGTTTTTTGAGTTTCAATTTGTAACAGCATTCGCCGATTGTCAGTGTTAACTGATGTGGGAGAAACTTTACAGTATGGATCGGTCGGTACAATTACAAATGATTAGATCTTATTAAAGGTGTTTTTATCTGTTTTATTACCTTTTACACAGTAGATATATACGCTCTATAAAAAATTGCCGTCGTTTTTTGTATGTCACCTATTCTGGACACCATAACTTTTTTTATTTTGCTGTGTGCTGAGCTGTGTATGGGCTTGTTTTATGCGGGGATGAGTTGAAGTTTTATTGGTCCTTTATTTGGTGCATATGATGTATGTTCGACTTTTTTTAAGGTCTTTGTGAGATGTTTGAACAAATAAGTACGCAGCAATCTTGGTAGTGTTTTTTATTTTTATTTTTTATAGCGGGGTCATGTTACGGGTGATATATGGATCTATGGTAGCTTTACTCAGGTTCCGGTCAATAGATTACATGATTACCCTATTTTGTGTATTTGTTTTTATGTGTTTTATCTGTCGCTTTGTATAAAGATATATAAAACACTTTTTATTAACAGAAAAATACGTTTTTGGCATCGCCATAGGTCGGAGAGCCATAACTTTTAAAGTTTTTCTGTGCTTTGGAGCTGTGTTTGGGTCTTGTTGCTTTGCGAGAGGAGTTGACGTTTTTTATTAGGGTATGCATTTTTGGTTGGGACAAGGCTTTTTGATTGCTTTTAACTCCATTTGTTGGAGGCCAGGGTAAAGAAAATACATGAATCGCTGAGGTAGTGTTTTTTATTTTTATTTTTAACAGGGCTCATCCAGGTGCTAGCGTTCTGATTAGGACTGTATTTATCTTGAGCTTGAGTATCGTGATAAATGTTAGCTTTACTCTTTGGGTCGCTGACGATTATGGGGAATACCTCCTATTTTATAGTTGAGAATTTTTTTTTATGTTGGTGAAGCACTTTAAAAAATAGATAAGTGTTTTTAGTGTGTCTAAACATATTATTTATTGCAATCGGATATCTTTCTGAGGATATACATTTTGGTATTTTTTCGCTACTACAGTAGCTGGTATAAGAACTTTGTATTTTTGCGGGCGGAATTGAAGATTTTATTGGTAACAACTTTGGAGGTAGTTAGGAGTTTTTGATCAGGCGCTGTTTATTTATTGCTCGATTTTCTGTTGCTTGCGGAATGTAACAATAATTTTCCCCGCGCACTGCCAAAAAAAGAGAAAAATTTCTTTAAATTCGGTGATTGTTTTTTGTTTTGTGTTTGTTTACGCACGGCAGTTTCACCGTACGGGGTGTAGATTAGACCATGCAAGATTTTATAGGGTGCAGGATCGTTACGCACGTGCGGTCCGATACCAATATGTGGTAAGCGTGTATTATTATTTTTGATCTTTTTTGGGAGCGATTGGTGTTTGTAGGGAGTAAGGGTGGCGGGGTGTAGGTTATGTATTTAGTTTTATTTTTCGTGTTCTGTTGTTGTTACTTGTTTTTCACTTTGTTGTTTTTAACGTTTTTTCTAGTCATTTTGCACAGTTTTTACTTTTATCTTTTCCCCATAGGGATTTTGAAGGAGAGATGTCTTTAGATCTCTCGATGTCAATAGGAATTCAGTGCTTGTAGCTTGTTGCTATGAGCTGGTTTACTATGAGACAACTGTCACAGTCACGATGCCCGGGCGTCGCCCTCAGGGGCTACGGCGGGGGTCGGTACATCACAGACGAACCGGAAGGCGCATTTCTCGGCCGCTCTTCCGGTACGGAGGCTGTAGTAGGAGGCAGGAGCGCACGGATGTCGCCGATCCGTGCGCTGCTCTTGCCGACCGAAGAGAGAGGAGAGCTGATCTCGCATCTGGCGGTGTCTCTTCTTAGGTTATTGCGCCGGACTTTTCCGATCGTCGCGGATATTTTAGGGGTATTAAACCCGACCACCTCCCCTCGGACGCGTTAGAGTCCGGTGTCGGGGCCTCGATTGGTGCGGGATGTCAGCTGTAATATACAGGCTGACAACCCCGCGCCGTATCGCGCGAACTCTGCTTTAGTGTTCGCGGTAAGGCGGATCGTAAGCGGAGGTATTCCATACGTCAGCTTAGGTGCTCTGGTAGCGAGAGCGCCCAGAAACGGACCTGGACGTAATGGAGTGTCAGCCAAGGTCTAGTTTCGATGGGGTTAATGTCATGATCTAAAAGCTAGGTGTTATGTCCCACATGGGCTTAGCTCGCTAGAATTTTTTCGGACCTGAAGCCTGAAGCTTCGCATTTCTAATGTTACCTATTACTCTAGCCAAGTCGGTGTTGTTGCATAGTCTTCTTCTATGGTTTTGAAGTAAAACAGGTTTGTTCTTTCTAGATCTGAAGAAAAAGTCATAGGCGTGATGGTGAAACCTGTAGGTATGACTATTTAGGGGGTAGCTCCTTTAGCTCCTAAAAACACTATTTTTTTCAGGTCAACTGCTTAGGTTTCTTGTATTCTACAATATTGGTGCTGTTTCTGGCGTAACGCAGGAAATTGCCCACGTGGTAAGAAGATAACTCTTTGTCAGGTTAGGCACAGGGTGGCACTTTTCCAGTTAGAAAAGGAAACTGGAGTTGCCAGTAGGGTGTTTTACTGGTAGATTGTGTGTGAAATATTTACCGCTCTGATCTTTAGAGATGTTTTCTACATCAAGGAATGGTCAATGTAATGGTCAGCGATCATTTCGTAAGTTGAATTTTGAAGGGACCCTCAATGGTTGCAGAGTATTAGCGCTATTGTTTGGATAAATGTGAATGAATTCAGGGCTTGGGAGCGGTTCCAGTATAATACAAAAGTATTGTAATCGTCTATGTAAACGGATCTCACAGGCCTCAGTGTCGCTAATGGGAACGTCTGGACGGGAAGCATTTAAATTGGTGATTGCTTGGACAGCTTAAAATTCATGGGGATTGGATAAGATCCAGACTACCACCAAGCGCCGAGAAGGGAGAGACCGTGAATAAATCAATTTCTATGTCGCGAGAATTCCTTCTTGATTACAACCCTTAAGAGCGCTCATTTATCCTGATGGTGCATTCATGGGGATTGAGAGACACGTTCTATTGGACTGTTAAGTTGTTTTATATGAAGAAGTGCTGAGCTATATGTATTCTTTTTCAAATTCGTTTCTGATTATGTAGTATATGAGTTGTTGTTGACTGTCCTATATTTTTTTTCTATCTTTCGTTAGGATGTGTTTTTCATTTTTTTTTACCTTCTTTAATAGGCCTTGTATTTTGTGGTATCTGGGAGGGTTTTTTAGGTACTTACGAAGTGTAGTGGGTCTAGCCAGATATTAGCATAGACAGATTCTTTGAAGTGTCTGGGATGTAAAGATGTGTGGGCTCTCCTGGGGCTCTGAACGAGGGAGTCACATATCGTTACAGATCGTCATTTCAGGTGACTCTATCAAAATTAGAATATGGGTATCCTTGTCTTCTTCGTCTTGAGATGACGCTTCGGGATGAGGATTCTGTATCGACGTTCTCGCTATTGTTCTGCCTTGTCTTTGGCGGCGAACGGCAGTTGTCCGCAATGCACAACCTAGAGACGATGGTAAATAAGTGTGTATTCCCACGCGAAGTCCGTCCGCGTCAATTTAGCCGACTTCGCGATGACGCGGCTCGAATGGGTAATACGGCAGCTGTGCACTTCCCGCCCGTTACAATGTATGTCGCTGGAATCACCAATATTCACGGATATGCTCGAGCACTCCATCTATGCTGACTGTCCGGGTTTTGCACGCTCAGTAGGTTCCGGATGCCAGGCTAAAGGTAAGCATTGCGGGCTACATCTTTAAGTAATGTAAGGCAGACGTGTGTCTTATTGGAACTAAAGGTTATACCGGAAAGTACGTACATAAAACTGGGTAGTTTGACTGCATCCGGTGGCCTTTTTGCGGCACACACATTAAGGCCTCACAATTATGAGATCTATACGCTCCGTGGACAGCAACCATCTCTTTTAGGTAAGCCTCATTTTGTGGCATGTTATTGATTGTAGCTCTCCCTGGTGTATAAAGTGTATTCGTTTGTTATTTTGGTTGGAAGGGATTTCCTTATTCTTTTTCCCACAGCTTCAAATGTTTCGTTCCCCCTGAGGAAGTAGAAGGTACGTGAAACAGATTGTCGGGACCTTGTAATATGAGGTGGGAAGTTTTTATGTCAAATATACATTTTGTTGTTTGGCATTGCGCTCTTTTTGTTGGTTGAACACTCTTTATTTGCTATCACACTTATTAGTGTTGTAGGGGGGATGGCTTGGGAATTCTTCTGACAGGGTGATAGGTTCCAGACGGGATGTCGTCCTTATCGCAGGACGGATGTTATTCCTTGTGGTTAAATGTAGGCAGTGTATTAAGTCACACTAGAGTGACGCGGAAGATAGAGATTGCGAAGGGCCTTGTTATAGTGTATTTTCACTTAAGTCAGTGTTCATACTTTCCTATTGAGTTCCTCTAACGTGTGTGGAGGAATCTTTTATTATTTGATATTATATTGGCTCTCGTAGTGTGTTTAACGTATATATCTTGGGGAAAAGTAGAGGTGGACTCGAGCAACATTGTTGTTCACTCTCTGCACTGCCAGGAAGAGTGATATATACAGGAATTAGAAACCTTTGCGAGCGTCGTGAGCTTCTTATGAATCTAGGTAAAACAGCGAGATCCACAATTTGCTGTGATCGATTCGCCTGCAACTGACTACGAGATGTTTCTAAGGGGCGCCAATAGCCATTTTCTCTGCTTGCACACTCTATGCGCTCAGAAATTCAAAATTGCTAGCAGATGCTCTAGACTAATCATGGAGAAAACATGAGAACTATGGTTGTGGTGTACTACAGGTTGCCTAAGCTCTTTGCATAGGAGAGGGAGAGATTTGTGCCGTTCTCATGAAACGTGGATTCAAGATCATGTAAACAAATCTCGGCTGTGAGAGGGAGAAGGAGATCATGTGTTCAGTCTAGATTGAAAAGCAGCTCATGTGGTATGTATAGCAGGCTATGTTAGACCCTAAATAGACTGCATAGGGGAGAGAACACGCAGTGACAATGCTCCTGTTGGAGAGCTCAAGGAGAGAGGCTGGGAGGGGGGGGGGAAGACGTCTCTTCAGGAGGCCTAATGTCTCAGCTGTTTCATGAAACTGTGAAGGGGGGTGATTTGTAATTGTCACCCCACGCTGGAGCCTAGCGGGGATAAATCCACTCAAACCTGTCGGATTTGTTTCTGATTGTGGAGATAGGCTTTAGGTGAGCGCAAGTAGTGAATTCAGCCTGAAGTCTAAACTGTGAGAGCACGCGATAATCTCCCTGTTGAAAAGGAAATTGTAAGAATTTAAAAAAAATGTGAGAAACTGAGTAAACTGAGGGACAAGGGAAAGCGTAAATTGTCAGAGGTTCATATGGAGGAATAATTTGGGTCCGTACATCTGACTCCCATTGGAATGACGGGGTTGATCAAGCCACAGAGTCACAGTGGTTTTTTGGTTAATATGGCACCCGAGAACACAGTTGATGTTCTTGCAAGCTCCGCGTAGATCCTAATTCGGTATGAGGGGTGGCGAATGGCCATATGCTGTCCTATTCCAAGGCTCAGAAGAAGTGGGGCATCGAGATGGAGTAGTTAGTATAGATGGCGGGCTGAATTTTCCATATGTGGAGGACCGCTATGATTGGTGCCTTAGAGACTTTTGATCTGCGGTGTAGGTCTTGGCTATCCGAGTTAACTATCTCCTTAGATGGCACCGTACTCCTCCTCGTATGGTTTGATCTGACTCCATGGAGAACGCTGATTACATTTGTATCCAGATTTGTTGCTATGTGTATTGATTGGCAACCTACCAAGTCAGCCCTGGTTATTCCATGAAGGGTCCGCTGGTGTTGTAAGAAGTCTGACAGTTTAGCTCACGGTTCTTACAGGTGATGACATTCATTAAGACCCGATGAACACCTGTCCTGTAAAAAATGCGCTCTCGACCGATGGTGGGTTGTACCATGCCCTCGATGTGTATGACGCTCTACTAGCCACTGATTTCTGATTGCACGGTTCTACACACATGCGCTCGACGTCACTTCCTCGGTGAGGTTATTGTGCGAGTGGCGTATGGTTGTTCGTAAATACTGATTCTGTCCTTGACTAAATCTCCCATATATGAGAAGAACAGGTGGATGGTTGTAAGCAATTAGCCTTTGTACAGCCTCCATATGTTGACGCATGTTTGGTCGTTGTGTTGCCGTGCGAGGTCAGTCACGAAGGGTCGTATGTTCCAGTACAGAGACTGGTGTCGGCCTCACATATGCATAGCGTATGGAGAATCGTGTGTGTAAGAATATCGTTCTCCATCTATCGTGGTTTAAACGGTTGATACCACACTGCGTGCAGACTCTGTCCGGCAGTTAAGACGTCTGTGAATATGGCCGCTCGGGTCTGGTTTTTGATTTTTCATTGACGTAGGCTTTTCCTGCAGGTCTTTGGGTGCTTCGCTAATACCTGTCTGTTACTGTGGCCCTTCGCTCAAGTTTGGGGTTAAGGGATTGGTCTGTTCTATATGATTATAGAAAGACGATCCGATACTAATAATGTCATACGAAATTTTTGAGATCAAAGGGGGCTAGGGGGGGAAGCTAGACAAAAGTAACACTCTATAGAGGATCCGTTTTCCATTGACAGCAATACATTGTTAGTAAGAATAAAATCTATATTGTGATTCCTTTTGGACAGATTGCATTGAGATAATGCGTCCGCAATCCGTCATGCGGCCTGCCTCTGTTCGCAACTTCTCCGTACATCTTCTAATCTTCTTGACTTACATGGTGAGGATGTCAAATATTTGTCTAATCTCACATGCGTCTAATAAAAGTAGTTGACACCAGAAAAGTCAGACGTGTGATAGATACAAACGTCTAAACCGCCGATCCGATCATTCCCGTATCCAAGAATAACGCTGGTGTTCGCACACGCTAGCCGTTAATATTAGTTCCATTGACCGACTAATACTATAGCTATTTCTAGGTTGGGATAATGTCCTAGCTCGGTCTATGTGCCCTATCCAAAGTATCCGGTGGTTGTACTCGTATGTCTTTCTATAACATAGGACGCATCCACACGTTTGAGCTTAAATCATCGGGTCGTGTGGGCTTGTTGTATAGGGGGGTATCGGGATCTGTGTTGCGCGTTGGTAAGATTGACAGTGTCTCCTATGTATAACATGGTGGATGTAGAGTGGTTTCCATCGGCCAGATTGGGCTGGATCTCGATCCTGAGACTCCCAATAGGAGGGTCTGTGTGCTTTTGGAGACCTGGGGTTACACGTGACGTCTTTCTGACGCATGAGAGCTGGGGACGCTCATCGGGATGGAATCGGGCTTAGCATCCCGTAAAGAGGCTACAATCTTCACGGTACGTGTAGACGTGCCACAACTCGTGATAATGACTAATACGCAGGTACAGGACGAGGGCGGCATGGGTCGTGTTGTGAGTTGTAGGGAGTCTCTATTGTCCTGGGAGGGGGTTCTAGAGTGGCGCCTTGCAGCGCAACCGTCCACATCCGTGTGTCGTTGATTTGCCTGTCATGGTCGCGCACCACGAGGGCCTCTTTGCTCCGTCATGTGGTAGATGTTTTCGGGCATGGCTCCACTTCCTCGCGTCCCGGGGCACGGGGTCATCACGAGGCGCTTGTGTGGCTGCGGCGGTGGAGAGGATGCGGGCGAGGGGGACATCAAGGGGTAAGTGAACGCGCATAATATTGGGCGGGCACACTCTGCTGTTACCCTGATGTCACACTGCCGTCCTGTTTTCCTCTGGTGATCTATCCTGTTTTATCGGGGTAATTACTTACCTTAGAGGCGCTGCACTTGGGTGGTGTGTCTGCTGGGTGATTGGGTTTGGGTGGTCTCGACCTGGTGCTGCTAGAGAGTGAGGTAAGGGTCCGTTTCAGGGCGCAGAATTGACCAAACTAGACGCCGTCCGCTATTCCCAGTCAGGTTGGAGCTCATACGACATCACCTCGTACAAAGGGTATGTGCCCCGTTTGCAGCTGAATCTCAAGACCGTGGGGCAGAACACAGTGGATCTTGGACTAGATTGTTTATGAGTCTGGTTTTCACAGTATCTCAGAACCGGCTTAGGTCCCAGATGTCCGAGAATACTCTGACAAGTACTGAATGTGGTGTTTCCGCACAGGTTTGTTAGCCTCCTCCTCATATATATATATGATCACATACAGGAGAGAATCAAAGATGCTGCAATGGATTCACTAGGTACTAGTGTTTGTTATGGCGAATAGTAAAAATCACCGTCATCTGACAGAAAAAACGCATTTTCTGAACTACATCATGTGTTTTCTATTGAGGTCAATGGGGATGGGAGACTTGCGGTTTTAGACGAATGAAGTCAGACTCCGGCTTAAAATACTCATGGACAGAGCCTCAGACGGGATAACAGCAGGAGTGCTTCCACACCATAGAAAGCTATGATTGGTATGCTGACTAGGGGCGGCTACCACCATAGAAATAGGTGCTCTTCGATTAGCCGGTGGGTCGCTGGGGTAGTCCTCACCTCAGGTTGATACCAATGCTGACAAGATTATGGTCGCTTATGTGGTAACGGAGCGGTCTACTACCAGAAAGAGTGTGGTCCATATGGGTCGATCTGTGAATACATGAAGTCGTCTGAGTTTACGTGCTCTTAGTTGTCATAAATGTACATCATGGTTGACCGATGTCCACTTTTGGCTTCTGGCTGTGTAACGAACGACCCCAGTACGGGCGGTTATACCATGAGAACGATTGAACGTATTGTTGTGGATGTCTTTTGTGTGGTAGCTACATTTGCTCCGTTGGCCTCAACCAGAGATGGGGTGCATTCCTAGGTTTGTTCAAAGGTTATAACTACGTTTTAAAGATACTGTGTTATAGTGGGCGGGTTAAGGTGGTTCAAGGACGATACGTTATGTTATGTTCAGCGGGTCACGTAATTTGCGGGATCAGATTTCTACCCACCTAATTACTCTCGGCATGGTGGTCGCGGGGGCGGGTGGGGCAGGCTTGGCCGGCCCTGCACTAATTACACTTCATTTCATATCTGCGCCGGTGGGCGGTTATCTCTTGAGCCGGTGGATAATGATGAGTCTCTTTATCCGGTGCTCGTCCGTACATTTCCGAAGGAGGACGGGAATAGCATAAGTTCTTCTATAAGAACTGTGGATTACCGTTAATGACTAGGGATAGCATTTCAGGCCAGTATTAGCACGCATTACGGTCTGAGAGAATATCTGTTCTCCTCGCTCAAAATAGCCGTTGTGAGACATAGCGTTAGGGTCTTGTTCACACGGCGTTTTTGTGATCCGTTTTACTGGTTAATCAGCTCAAAAATCGAGAAATTCATCTAACAGCTAATTGATTGCTCTCACATGTGTGATTACATTGAGGTTTGAAGGTGTAAAAGCGCATACGCTTTTCCCGTCGGTGAGATCCAGCGTGCAGTCTTTTGAGGGTCTCCTCCTGGTGCTGCGCTCTTTTGTCGCAATACCGCTTTTAAGGAATTGACATGTCAATTATTTATTGCGTGTTTACGCAACTGAACAGCACACCATAGGAAGATTTTGGAGTGTCCGATCTGTTGTGCTTGACTGTTTCATTACAAGACGGACTACTCATCTCCTGGTTAGTAACAGCTCTGCGCTCTTTCGCATCCTGAAAAGCGGAGATGGAAAAGCGCTAGCTGGGATGGGCTGGACGGGGATCGCTGGCTCTTTTGGGCGGCCAGCGCAGGTGAGTCTCGGCGGTGGCAGGCCGCGCAGCAGGCCAGGGGAGTCTCGGCGGGGGCGGAGAGCGCAAGGTGAGCGGTCGGAAATGGGGCCGGTCAGCGCTCATGGTGAGCGGCGGGTGGCGGTCAGCGCGGTGTGAAGCGGCGCGTGGGCGCTTCGGGGTCGGGCAGCGCGCGGCTGAGCTCGGGCGGGAGGCGGCATGCGGCGAGCGAGAGGGGCAGGCTTAGGCCCTGGCAGCGGAGATGAGCGCCGGGGGGCGGTCAGGCAGGCGGCAGAAGGAGCGGCGGACAGTATGATGGCTTGGAGGGCCAGGAGAGGTTATGAATGGCCACCAGGGGGACAGTCGAGAGTTATGAAATGGAACCAGGGTGGCACGGACGACGACGATGAATGGCGAGACCACGGGGGACAGACGAGAGATGAATTGGCGATCACCGGGGGATGCAGACCGAGAGGATGAATGGCACTACCTACTGGGTGCAGCGAGAGATGAATGGCGCACGCTTCTGGGGGGGTAGATACGATGACGGATGAATGGCAACACGGGTGGTCTGGAGAGGATGATTGGCACACGTGGGTTGGCAGGACGAGAGATGAATGAAGATCGCATCGAGAAAGGCGGATCGGTGTAAAGTGACGCAGGTTGAAAAAAGCATTCGCAAAAACGGATCCAATATAAAGTATCCAATGTTGGCGTTTTGGGAGATCCCGTCTTCCCGGGCATGATCGCTGTATCAAGGTTGGGTGGATGTACTGTCTAGTACGCCAGGGAGAAAATACAGGGATCGTGTAGAAAAAGGATCGCAAAACGCGTGTGGCACAGCAAAAGCCATTAGGGAAGTCTTGTTCCTAGAGAGGACTGAATTGATTATAGTGATCACAAGATGCTATGTGTATTTTTTATTTGCGCTCTCAACTATATTACACAGAGCGACTTTACTAAATGAAAGGCGTATCCACTATAGCATGTCATTGACACAATTTAAAAAGTACTATACCAGATGTGGAGTCACATGTTGTGAGAGGCCTTGCTCGTGAGAGTTACAAGTCTTGTTGTTAGTGTGTTTTGGGTGAGAAAAATTCGCGGTAAGAAGTGCCAAGGTTTTACAATGGATCAGGCCCATCCATTTATTAAATAGGGGGGTGGCTTTTCATCAGAAAAATGGATGAAAGTTCTGCAGCATGAGAGAACATTTATGTGTACAGATAAGTGCCTGTGATTTGCACATAGTGTAGTGAGTTGTAGGGTTGTGAAATGTGCTATGGATCGCGCCGCGCGTCGGTAGCGCATTGATTCCAGTGTAATTTGTGTGCCGCAAGTTGTGAGAATTTTGTAGGCTGGGTCATGGAGGTTCGGATGATTGAGGAAGTGGTAGTGTGATTAACTCCTGTCAGCAGAGCGGAGTGCACGGGTAGGGCGGTTAGACAGAGCTAGGGAGGAGCTGTGGGAGAGAGCCACAGCGCTGTGGAGAGCTCTTTATGTGTGGAGAGTGCTGAGTTTATTACCCTGTATGCCTTGGTACTGGATCATGGGCAAGACCGTGCTCAGTGCTGACTACAGGGTAGAGGCAACTAGTATAGCGGTGGAGTCGAGGAAAAGACAAGCTGTGCTGTGCGCGCATTCTGGACAGAATGGAGAGGGGGAGTTGTTGCAAGTGAGGGAGACCGATAAGCAAGGAGTATTATGCAGTAGTCAAGTACGAGAAGTGATAATAAAGAGCAAGTAATGTAGAGTTTGAGTCGTTTTCCACAAGTGAGAAATGGACGGATCCGTTTGGAGATGATTCTGAGGTGCAAGGTGATCAAGAGAGCGGGCAAGGAGAGTGGATATACTGGGAATGAAGGTCAGTCAGCAGAGTATCGAAATAAAAACCTCGCAAGACAGCGGGCGCGCTGCTGTTCCTGTGGGAGAAATGGTGGGTGTAACACATACAGATAACAGAGCAGAGGGGTGGGGGTGGTTGGTAGGTGTGCGGTAAAGCATGAAGTGTCAGTCTTAGTGAGGTTTAGTTTCAGATGGGAGCGGAATGTTATTGTCAGAGACAGCGGACAGACGCAGTTCAGTGGGTGTTTTGTAGCAAGGCTGGAGTGATGTCACGGGAGGAGGTGTATAATTGGGTGTCATCGCGCATTAAGATGGTACTGGAAAGCGCAAATCTGTGATGGTTTGTCCAAAATGGGAGCTGTGTAGCGGTGAGAAAGAAAGAGAAAATTGGTGCGGGTCACATGACTTACGAGGACTGTAGTTGGCGCGCATTTGCAGTAGCAAATAAGCAATAAACTGTCTATGGAGGGAACTCAGACGCCTTACAACACATGACGTAAATGTATGTCATAGTGCCGTTAAGATTCTGTGCAGCTGGGGTTTTACGTCGTGTTAAAGGTGTCTTGAAAGAATGTGTTACCAGCAGGGATGGAGTCTGCACCCCTGTAGTGAACAGCCGCCAGCCAGTGTTATCTCGGGCCAGCAGGAGGCTGGAGTGCAGCAATGCTGTAAGAACCCGGTGGTGGGGTTTAACCCTAAACACCCTCCATACAGGCGGGCTTCCGCACACGCCATCGTCTCCTCCAAGCCATCCAGGACAGTACGCATTGGGTCGTATGGGGGTGTAGTGTTCTCAGCACGGCGTCTTTTAAGTCCATACTTCGTGGCACGATTGTGCTGCAAGACGCCCTGAAGTGCTGACTAAAACTACGGTAATCATAGCTCTCTCTTATCGTCTGGTTTCCCCAACGCGTACTGCGTGCAGGGAGAAAGAAGTCAAATTTCACTTCTTCCTGCCGCTTATGCCGGGGATAATGGAGATGAATGGGGCCGACTCCGCAGCGTTTTAGAAATGCACACTGGCCAGTGCGTACTTCTAAAACACCCGGTGTCTTGGGGCGCAGACAGGTACGCAGCGCAAGACGCCGTGTGAACTCGTTCGCTGCACGATGCATTCACCTTATTTCCAACCAATTTGAGGATAAACGTGCGTCTTTATGAGTCTTGATCACAAATAAATAAATATTTCTATGCGGGAGCGTGCACCTGGTACCTGCAAGTCTAGTCCTGATTATTGGCAGAGTTCTTTATGGGGTGTACTGGTCTATGTGTAGTAAGTGGGTCTACGTGTGACACTTGTCCTGTTACTATGTTGGATTGTGTTCCTAGGATTTTCAAAGAGTGTAATCCTGGTCACCGTCGATCCTCACCATAGAAAAACTGCGGGAGAAATGTATGAACGGTGCTGTTCCAAGGAAGTTGTGTTCTTTCACAGCCCAAGATGACTCACCTAGCGCAGCCCTATTTGCTATAGTTTATTTTGTAATGCGGCTGATTTTGGGGGTAGTGGGGACAAGAGGCGGGGTGCACTAGAACCATACGAAGCTATAGATTTATAGCTTCGCTATGGCATTTCTAGGCGCATTAATGCTGGAACAAGTAGTGCACTTTCAAAGGGGTTCACCTGAGCCAGAAATGTTGTCCTAGCACTAGAATGCGCCTGATTTATGTAGAGCGGGGTCATAAATCAGGCGCATTCTACACTATCAATATGTGCATAAAAAATGGCGTCTAAGCGCCATTAATCATACATGTCGCTCTTCATGTGTACGGAGGCATTCTACCTTACAAGGAACACTTCACATAGAGTCTGATGTTAGGTGCTACAGTGAAAGGTACATGAAGTAACAGTGGAGGTCTATACTTCTTTAGTCTGTTCATATGACATTTTTCCACACATGTTGATGTTTAAAATGAGCGTTTAATACACCATTTACATGGCAAAATGTATGTGGAAAACTGTATAGAAATTTTATGGAGCACCAGGTGAGCAGAAGAACACCAAGGGAACAGTCTGTTCTCTTGGGGAACATGTACGAATTTTGGCATCAATTTTATTGCGCGCATTAGTAATGTAGAATGCGCCTGAATTTATGAACCAGGTCATAGATTAGGCGCTTTCTAGCTTCAAAACGACAATTCATGTAGACCACTATTAATTTGGTCTGCCTGTTCCAAATGTTTTGCACCAAGTTTTGCCGTCCTCCCGTCATAAATGTATAGAATTATACGGTTGTGGTGCAACATACCTCCAGATCTTAGGCGCATTACAAAATGCCACGGGTGCCCGATAATGCGCCTAATTTTGGAGTGCACCTGATTATAAATCTAGAGAACTGGCCCAGCCCCATTATGTTTTTAGTTACCCACCTGGTGCTCTCTACAATTTTGGTTTTGTATTTTGCACACTATAGGATAGACATTCTTCCATATTAAAGAGGCTGCCCAGGTTAAAACGTTATGTCCTATTGGGGCCACTTTTAGAATACAGAAAATGATACCTGCCTCTCCCACTCTCTCTGTTATCCTCCTTGCCCTGGCTATTTGAACGACACTATTGGTGATTGCTGACAGCGGTCATGTGAGGCTGCGCTGGAACACAGGGGAGGTAAGTATCACTTTTATATTTTCTAACAGCAATAGTTTCAATTTAAAATCAAATTTTAACCTGTACAACTGCTTTATTTTTTTATTTATGCTGCTTTATCTTTAGCATATGTATTGTGTAATTGATCTGTACTACGTGTTTGACTTGGATCTCCTATTTTTATTCATGCCTTATCGCCCATGATCCACATGTATAGTAGCTTCAACCCTTTTTCTACTTGTAAGGATTTGACGTTTTTTATTTTTTTTCTTTAGATGTTTTTAATTTTAGTTCAATGAAGTGTACTTTACATTTTTTTTCTGTTTTGAGGTGCGCCTTTCGTTTCCCTTTTTATTTTGATCATATTTGTTTTCCCAGGGCATTTTGTGGCGCTCCAGTTTACGTTGGCCACCCATTTTTATGTAAAAAAAAAAATGAGATGCATGTAAAGTGTGCCATTGGTTTAAATAGGAACACACTATTGGTGCACACTTTTTTTCTTATACATGGTATGATGTGTTATTCAACATGAAAATAAAATAGGAATGCAGGTTAATTCTGTAAACATTTTTCATACTTAGAAACAAAGCAGGAGCTGAAACAGATTAACCATATTGGATGGGAGCAATCTTTATTCTTAAAACCAGGCTTCCTCAAACTGCGGCCCTCCAGCTGTTGGGGAAACTACAACTCCCATCATTCCTACTGTTATAGATTATATAAATGCATGATGGGAGGTGCAGTTTCCCAACAGCTGGAGGGCCGCAGTTTGAGGATGCCTGCTTAAAACAGGGTGAAATCCACACATAGAAATATGTGGTGGAAATACAAGGTTGTATCTTGGAATTTCTTGTAAGTATCACAAAGCATAGTTTGGGATTTCACAGCACCTTATAGGAGCCATAATGGTATTTTTTTTTATCAGTCTAAACTAATTGTTTATCCTCTGCTTTTTTGGGAGACATGTAAGGCTGTCTTGCTTAGAAGGGCCTTGTTCAGGAAAACTCAGAAACTGGGGGCGGGTGGAATTCACTTTTTCCACCTTCTGTTTAATACATTACTGACCTAATTTACACTATTGCATGTAAATTAAGATGCGTGAAGCAGATTTTATTTAACTATTTTGATTTTCTACTGTATCCGTGTTTGTCATCTGGATTTGCTCCTTTTTTTTGTTAAAGTATAAACTATTCTTTGCTGTTTTGGTAATATAACTGTACAGACATGAAGGTAAGGACAGGTCAACTATACAAAAAAAGGGGTTTTGCCACAATCTCATTTCATACCTCCTGCATCCAGTTCTTCAGCTCTGTGTGCTCAGAAGGGGGCGTGTGTGATTGTTTGAATTGCATATCATGTGACCCTGCAGGATGACATCACCATGCCTTTCCTCTCTCTAGTCCAGTGTTTCTCAACTCCAGTCCTCAAGACCCACCGACAGGTCATGTTTTCAGGATCTCCCACAGAATGCACTGACAATAATGATATCACCTGTGCAGAATGCACTGACCATAATGATATCACCTGTGCAGAATACACTGACAATAATGATATCACCTGTGCAATGCTGAGGAAAGCCTGAAAACTTGACCTGTTGGTGGGTCTTGAGGACTGGAGTTGAGAAACACTGCTCTAGTCAAAGAAAGGTCTGTTTATGTAAAGCATTGTGAGTAGCTGAGAGGTAAAGTTCAAGGGTCCTAGGTTCAAACCCCTGCAGGAACCAAACCTTTTTTTTTTTCTCTTTATCAATGCACAAACCTGATTGAGGTTTCTTTTTTATTTATTTGCACTGTTTGATTAATTACTAAGAAGCACAGAGGACAGGAGTAGAATGACAGCACCTCGGGTTTGAACACTCAGTAGCTGCCTGAGAGGAGAGGTGATGTCTGAGCATGTCTGGACAGGACTGAGGAGCTCTCGGCCCTGGTCGTATCCCCTGGAGACAAGCTGTAAACAATGGATCACTAAAGGAGCAGCTAAAACAAAAACAGTCCAGAATTTTTAATAATAATGAATTGTGAAAATGTTTATTATTTAATTTGCAAGCTTCCCATGTCAATTTTACTTTGTGGCAAAACCCCTTTAAATTCAACCCATTGACTTTGATGGGTTAAAAATGATACCAATATGTATCCATTGGAACATGCTGCATATTAAAATGAGCCATGAACATTAAAAACTGCATACAAAAAGAAATGTGAATAAAAGTACTTAAATCTATTAGCAATATTAAATGAAATACAAGCTAGTGTGAATCATCCTTAGGCTATGTTCACACGGCTTATTGCTGGCGTAATTGCGGGGACGGATTTTGCCCGCAATTACGGCGGCTGCCGTGTAACGGTGGGGGGGGCGGTAAGAGGAGGTGTAATCCATAGTTCTCAGAGCTATGGATTACCGTAATTATGGGGTGCATTTCCCCGCGTATTAAGCGCAGTACGCCGCAGATGCGCCCCAAAATAAGCTGTGTGAGCATACCCTAAGGGTTCAGACAGATTATGGTTAAAAAAAAAAAGGTGGTTGTACATAATATACAGTCTCTATTTTCCATTTATTTTACACTCTCAGATGAAAGGGCAATCATGGTTTTTGCTGATGTGCCCATACACAGATCACTGATATCCATATTCTCTGCGGAGAGAATCTGCTGCTTTTGCATTTGATAGCACTGCACTTAACCTAAGTGTTGTATTGAGAGGTACTGGAGGCCCGCAATGGATTGCTTCAGTGCAGGATCAGGCTATTAGAATGTTTTTTCTCCTAGACAGACTGAGGCACATTAAAGGTATATTCACACAGTGTAATGTTCACCCATATTCTGATGAGCACTTCCTACTTTTGACATAAGCAGCAGGTGGAAGCAGAAGGAAATCATATGTCGTAAGCTGGATTGGAGGGTATATAAGGAGTGTGATAGGCTGCCTGCTTTTAGGCCAAGAGTGGCAGTATTTCTGAAACTACGTCGTTTTGGAACTGTTCTTGTGCTGCTGGGGTGAAAGTGTAGCGTGAGTGGACAAGTAGCCCAATGGTGGAAACTGTGGAGCACCATGTGCCATTGATGTGAGAGGTGAATGTCGGCTGCAAAGGTGCACAAAGGCTGACCGACACACTACAATTAAGCAGCTCACTGCCAAAATGAACCACGGGCTACGAGACATGTCTAAAACAACAGCTCCGTGAACCCTACTGCATACAGTATAAGGCTCCGAAGCAGAGGAATGGTCACTGCACGTCTGCTGATAAAGGTGCATTAGTAGAAAAGGCTTCAATTTTCAAGGCAGTATCAAAATTGGACCTTCACAGACTGTTTTCTGCTTAATCAAATTGATGGACAATCTATTCTCAAGAGAGAATCATCAGAAAACAAACTGATTGCTGAAAGAACAGAAGTTGGTGGTGGCCACGTTATGGTCTAGGGAATGTTTCCATGGCATTCACTGGGCCCGTTCATCCATGTGGAAGGCACTCCTAGTTAATTTGGGCATGGATCATTCCATGCAGATCATGTACACCCACACATGCAAATTGTCTTCCCGAGAGATGATATTACACATCTAGCAATGACTGACAGTGGTTGGAAGAGCATGACCAAGACTTCTAATTACTACCCTGACCACCAATTCATCAGACTAGAACCCAATTAAGAATTTGTGAGACCACCTCAATCCTTGTGTTCACTCTATGGCTTTGTTCACACGGCTTATTTGCCCGCAATTACGCCGTGCGGGCGGGAGCGGGGGGCCGGCGCCTCGCCGGCCCATAGAAAATCATTACTAGCGGCGCGTATACGCCGCTGGTAATTCACATGTCACTTATCTCCCCCCGCGGCGTATTCGCCGAGCAGGGAGAGGAGACGTAATCCATAGTTCTCTATGAGAACTGTGCATTACCGTAATGACTGGGACGTATTCCAGCCGTAATTCGCGCACTCCGGCGCGTAATTACAGACTGAAATACGTCCCATTTTAAGCCGTGTGAACATCGCCTATGGATCCTCAACACTCAACAACAGCTGGAGGATGCACTGCAGGCAGCATGGCTCCAGATACCTGTGACAACCTACCAGGACGGTATTGAGTTTTCAAGCCTGTATAACTGCTCCTAAGATCCCACATAATGGTTACTCTGGATATTAGTTAGTGGTGGTCATAATAATGTGGTTTGCAGAAAAATGTGACACATTTTGTCAGTGAAATGTCCCCTTTACATGTCAGTTTTGAAAGCCTATTGGGAGATAGAATATGCTCAGATGGCTGTCTACAGTACAAAGATAATGTTTCCTAACCTTCTGCTTACCTGTACAGTGGGATTATTTGCAGCTTTCTAGTGTGGTGGTGTGAACAGTGTGTAAACCCAGCCTGATGCCTACGTTGCCTTCTACACCTGTAGTGCAGCATGTATCTGCCCTACAGAGGTGAAAGCAATAGATCACAAGATCGCTGTATCCACACCATCCCTTCGCATTTACTTTCAGTTTTTCACTTTATAAGTACTGTTTATGAGCCGGAATATCCACATGTACACGAGTTTAGACCGGTGTCTGATGCTCCAAGGAATGTCAGCCATCCCATTTAACACTAGGCTCTTTATCAGTACTCCTCCATCCACTTACAATATTCTGGGATCTTTGACCTATAACAATATAATGAAAACTATTTACAATTGGAGATTTCCAGCAGACTCCATGCAGGCAGGGTACAAAGTGCAGGAAAATATGATTGTAACTGTTTCCATAAGGAGCAAGGGTCAGTGACCTGAGCGAAGAAATAACACAAAACTGGGCTGATCCAGTCTAGGTTACAGAGGTAGTCCAGTTTCTGGAAATAATGGCTATAATGTACTATGACGCGTTGTACAGGTTTCCAATATACTTCCTATATCAGTCTCTTGGAAAAATTTTTTACCTCCGCTGGATAAAATCATTTTACAGAACACAACACTGAGGGTAGAGATTCATGCAGCCAAAACTCATAGTAGAATGCGGTTTTATGGCAAATCTGTCTTTTAAATCCTTATAAAAGCCCATGCGCTTGTTACAGGAAAACAGCAGCTTTACCTGCAAAACCATGAGCACATTATTAAGATTTTACAGCGGGCCAAAAAGGACAAAATCGCAGGGTAACCTTGTGTTTCTCCTTGTGAGCTCCTCTTATTTTATCAGTCGTCCCGCTGTCTGAGTTGTTTCTCCATCCACGTGGTCCCTTCTCTAATCTATGCAGGGAGAAGGGCCTGAGTGAGAGCAGTGTAATGACAGCTCCTGGCTTCTTCCTCTTCTCCTCTGTACACTGCCGGACCGTTGCTCGCGGGCCAAGTATAATTACACTGAAGACCTGAGTTTGTCGCCCCTGCTTTAGAACTACAATGAATTCTTGTTTAACCACACGTCAGAATGATTTTGGCCAAATTGAAGCTACACTTCACAGCAGATGCATCATGACATTACCCTAAAGGGGCGTTTACACAGTAGATTTGGATACAGAATTGGACATATGTTCTGCATCAAAGTTCAAGTCCAATACCCATCCCATTGTTTTAAATGGGACACTGCATGCCAAGGCAGACGTCGCAAAACTTTCCGATACTCATATAAAATCCACACCGTGGGGGGGAAAAAAGTAGTGACAGGTCACCTGTTTGATGTGGAATCTATTCAGATTCCGAAATGGTCAGCTGGGATGCGTATTAGTCCCATTGAGGTGGGACTAATCTGCGTCAAAAAATGCGACAAAATCTGCTGCTATATTTTACAGTCCGCTTCTAATATCAGCATGAAACGGTGTAGATTTTAGATGCGGATTCAGTGCTGATTCCACACCAGGAAAATTCACTATTGTGAAGATACCCTAATAGTACGTCCACATGGCAGTATGCAAATACTGGCCTGATTCTGATAATCCAGACGGTATTTTGACATTGTTTCTGTGGTCTTGAGAGAACGGTTCTGTCCGTGGTTTGTGGATTCGCCCGTTTGTAAGTGACAGCAAACCAATATCAAAATTAGGGTATAAAGCCCTATCACAGCAAAAAATAACCCCAATATAAAACTTATGAAAACTTTATTAATCCTATTAAAATCACAATCCAACAAAAAAATCCCTTATTACTAATCTTAGATACATAACTAAAGATATAGATAGGCAAAGTATACTTCGCTGCCAGAGTTGATACCAATCTTGCGTTGATGTAGTCACGTATCCCACCTTAGTCCTCCAGGACCCAGCAATATAACAAATACACTCTCCCTACAAAACCCTATTGAGCCCTATGATTACCTTAATGGAGTAATCGCCCCAAAAAGAGCGGCCCCAAAATACCGTTAAGCCCTAGGTAATCCTAACATGCCCTGTCAAAAGGCCAATAGGTATACACAAAGAGGGGGAAAAAATTATACATAATCTCCCAAACTCCCGACGCGTTTCCCCTATTCAGGTTCATCAGGGGAGCAGATACACATGATAGACGCCACTCTGGCAGCGAAGTATACTTTGCCTATCTATATCTTTAGTTATGTATCTAAGATTAGTAATAAGGGATTTTTTTATTGGATTGTGATTTTAATAGGATTAATAAAGTTTTCATAAGTTTTATATTGGGGTTATTTTTTTCTGTGATGGATTCGCCAGTTTCCCTCAACCACTGACATGTTCATGTTCTGCCCGAAAACTCGGCGGAAGAATGAACATGTTCTAAGTTTTTCGGACCGCCGGCAGTGTTAAAAACAGTCCGGCAGAAATTACTTTCAAAGACAGACCCGAGCTGCGCTATGGAAACACGCAGTGGCGATCTCTCATGTGAACGCCGCTGCATGTTGCTCATAGCCCACAGTGATAATCTCGCTGCTAATTGTTTAGATCCGTCTCTGGGTCCGTTCTGTTGGTCCCCGAGACAGATCTAAAAAGCGCTTGTAACACGGAGTGAAAACGCTGTGTGAACAAGCCCTAAGGGGCCGTTTACACGGCAGTGGACAAATACCGGCCGGCATTTGTCCGGTTTTGCGGCCGTCCCCACGGCCGCGGGGGGGACGGCTTTTCTCCGCGATGAGCGGAGAACAGCCCTCCCATTGAGATGCACATGTTCCGTCCGGAAACTGGACGGAAGATTGTGCATGTTTAATGTTTTGTCGCCGGTCCGCCGGCGACAAAACTGCCGGGCGGAAAACCCGTGCAGTGGGGACTGCTGCACGGGTTTTCCATAGAGCACAATTGTGCTGATTTTCGGCTGGTTTTTCAGGCAGGCTGAAAAACCGCAAACCGGTTGAAAAACCGGCCGAAAACCCGTGCCGTGTGGACATGCCCTAAGGGTGTTTTCAGACATAATAGTCTGTTTCCCCCACAAACTGACACAAACTGGCAACAAATATCTGAGGCTCACTGCACACTGCATCTTCTTTGGAGGTATACTTGGAGAAGATTTCCCACTACATACCTCTGACCGTCTAATTACTATAATATCTAAATGTTAGGAAAGCACAGTGAATACAGTAAAAAAAGAAAAAAAAAGTATGCTGATATATATCACCATGATAGAGGCCAAAGAATGTTCTTTTGGCTTTCAAAAGCTTAATGGAGCCTGATAAATACATTTGACGTATAGGCCTCCAGCTTTTCTCAGCTTATGCACCAAATGCAGGAATCAAATACAATTTACCTACGGGTTCTTTTGAAGATTTTGAAATGGACTGTGCATCAGATTTGCATTAGCGACAATAGAATCTGCTTTGAAAATGTGCTGGTTTTTTTACACAGTAAGGGCTTGTCCCGACAGCAAGGATTATTGGTCGGTTTTTCAGATGGTTTGCGGTTTTACAAACCATCTGAAAACTGACAAGCAATGCTGCCCCATAGATTCCAATAGAAAATCTGTGCAGCAATCCTCCACGGTAGTATCCCCCTGTAGCCAATGATGCCCCCGTAGCCAGTGATGCCTCCATAGCCAGGTGATGCCCCCCCTGTAGCCAGTGATGCCCCCCCTGTAGCCAGTGATGCCTCCTGTGGCCAGTGATGCCCCCTGTGGCCAGTGATGCCCCCCTTAGCGTGTGCCAGTGATGCCCCCCTTGTAGCAGTGATGCCTGTAGCAGTGATGCCCCCCTTAGCCAGTGATGCCCCCATTGTAGCCAGTTGATGCCCCCATTGTAGCCAGTTATGCCCCCATTGTAGCCAGTAGATCCCCCTGTAGCCAGTGATGCCCCCATTGTAGCCAGTAGATCCCCCTGTAGCTAATTATAAAATAACAAAAAATTACTCACCTGACCACGGTCCGCGCGTCCAGCTCCGGGAGCTGCTGAGCGGTGTAAGCAGCGTGACGTCATCACGCTGCTTACACTGTCACGCAGCTCCCAGGGATCTCCTCGGCGGCAGAGCTGCCTCTGCCGCCGAGGAGACCCAGCGTCGACGGGGGCGCGGTGAAAGCCTTGCGCCCCCTGCGACGCTGATACAGGGGAGGAGTCAGGACGGGAAAGAGCCGTCCCGCCTCCTCCTTGTACCAGCAGCTGCTGGCTCTGAGCGACTGTTATAAAACAGTCGCGCAGAGTCAGGGGCTATCCTCCGGGTGGGCGAGGCAGGCGGCAACCCCCTCAGGTGACCGGAGCCTCGGCGCCCCGGGCGATCGCACGCCCCGCCCGCCCCTAGGAACGGCCCTGGCCAAGGGTGGCAGTATTTCTGAAAGTGAGCCGTTTGTGAACTGTTTGCATGCTGCTTTGGTGAAAGTGTATTTTGAGTGCATAAAGGGCACCATTGACAATAAGCAACATAAAAACTGCAGAGCACCATGTGCCATTGATGTATTAGGTGAACATTGGCTACAAAGGTGTGCAAGAGAAGACTGACACACTACAGTGGAGCAGCTCAACACCTAAATGAACCATGGGGCCAGCTGACGTGTCTAAAACAACAGTTTATCGAACCCTACTGCATATTGGACGAATTGTCACTGCATCACAGCTAAATATTTTCCATTAGCAGAAAAAGCTTAAATTTTTATGGCAGTATCGGAATTGTATCTGTTTTGATTGTCATAGGGTTGAATTCTTCAGTGAGTCACTTTTTTCTGCTTCATCAAATCAATGGATGCTAGCGTGTCAACTGAGAAACATCAGAGAACAAACAATCTGAAAACATTGCCGGAAGAACACAAGTAGTGGTGGCAGTGTTAGGCTATGTTCACACGGCTTATTTCGGGCATATTTACGGACGTAATTACGTCCGCAAATACGTCCCGAAATACGTTTCAAATAATGAACAATTAGATTAGCATTGATTCCAATGTAAAATACGCCTCGTCGTTCACACGAGGCGTATGTTTGCGACGTATTTGCGGGCGTAAATACGTCCGTAAATACGATCGTAAAATTAAGGCTATGTTCACACGGCTTAAAATAAGCCGTATTTCGGTCCGTAATTACGCGCCGAAGTGCGCAAATTATAGGCTGAAAACTGCCCATTCATTACGGTAATTCACAGTTCTCATAGAGAGCTATGGATTACATCTCCTCTCCCCTCTCCTCCCCTCCCCGGGGAGATAATTGACATGTCACTTTCTAGCGGCGTATACGCACCGCTAGCAGTGATTCTCTATGGGCCGGCGAGGTGCCAGCCCCCCGCTCCCTCCCCCGCTCCGCCCCCGGCCACACGGCGTAACTGCGGGGCGTAATTACGCCCTGCAGTTACGCCGTGTGAACATAGCCTAAGTCCCCTGTCACTTATTGAGGCGTATTTTGCAACGTAAATGCCCATAGTAAAGAATGGGGAATGTATTTACGACATGAAATACGTGCCACACTTTGTGACACGTATTTCGGGACGTATTTGCGGACGTAAATACGTCCGTAAATACGTCCCGAAATACGTGTGCACATAGCCTTATGGTCTAGGGCATGTTTTGGCATTCTCTGGGCACATTCATCAATTTAGAAGGCACTTATAACCTATTTGAGTATGAATCCGTCCTTGCAGATCACATATCCCCATGTACATGCGGGTGTCTTCCCTAAGTTAAATGGGATCTTCCAGCAAGACAATGTGATGTCACATGGCTAAAAAAGGCTAACATTAGTTGGTGGAGCATGACCCAGACTTCCAAGTAATACCTTGGACGTTATAGAGCTACTCTCAGCCTTTTTAGCTGCTGTCTGTGCTGCACACGATGGCTCCTCTGGATATTAGCTGTGACGCAACTATATTTTATAATATAACTGCACTTAATACCCTTTTCTATATGAACAAAGCATATGTCTGCACAATTAGTCTAGCACCAATGTATCCATCGATGACCAGTTCAGATTTTTATCTCAATGATGTAAACAATGAAGGTTTTTATAAAATGAAACTATGAAGAAAAATGTAGAGGTACGATATGCACAGATTATCTTCATTCACAAAATTCTAAGTCTGTCTACACTGCATCAGACAAAAACCGGCCTGAAAGCGGCCATTTTTTCTCTGATGCAGGGCCGCAGTTTTTGTCACGCTTTGTGACAAAAGCCACGGTCGCTTCTCGTTTTCCTGACGTCGCTCATACAATTGTATTGTAGGGAAGACGTCAAGAAGACGAGAAGCACCGGCGTATTATACAGCATGTTGTATAATACGCCGCTGCTGAAAGATGGGCAGAGAAAAGACGAGCTGTGTAGACAGCAGCTCGTCTTTTCTATTGCCGTCTATGGGGCCGCACTATTGATCGGATCTGCGGCGCTTTTAAAAAACGAAAAGCGCCGGAGATACGATCATTTTCTTATGCAGAGTGGACATGGCCTAATAGCACAATTCAATGCAACAGAACAATACAAGCAATGCACTGTGGCACTGAACTGGCATTCGTGTTACTTATTTTGTTTTACCAATATTAATGAAATGACAGCAGAGATTTTAAAAACTGATGTGAGTATATTGAAATATGATATACAAAAACTAACATTAAAAGGGTTGTCCATTTCACTATAGGCTACAGTGTATTTATAGACTTTATTGATGAGTGTTTTTTATTATTATGTATATTGCAGGAAGCAATGACGTTCAGTTCGAAATGTCGTCCCTTACTATTGAATACATTCTAGAAGCACCGGCTGGCCTCTTGACTAGTGCGCATGCGCACTGATCAGGAGGCCATTTCTGCTATAATGTAGCTGCCAACAGCCCTCCCCAAACACATTGTCACGCTATACAAAGTAATGTACAAACAGAATTTGGTTAGCACATCCATTTAGAAAAATGAGTATATATGTGCACACTGGTGTAACAGAAAAAGCAACGCAAACACAATACAAATCTTGTGTTACTATACAAAGTAATGCGACAATGCATTTAGGGAGGGTGATGAGCAGCTACACTACAGCAGTGACGGCCCCCTGACTCGTGCGGATGCCCACTAGTCAAAAGGCCAGCCGGCGCTTATATAATGTATTCAGTAGTAAGGGATGATGTTCCGGAACGTCATCACTTACTGTCATACACATAATAGTACAAATAAACGTAAAAAACACACATCAATAAAAACTATAATTACATTGTAGCCAAGAGTGAGCTTAATTAATAATAATAAAAAAAAACCTGGCAACCTCTTTATTTTGCTGAAAATCCCAATTAGTAATATACTCTGTAGTGTAACAGTAGTATACATACATTACAGCTCTGTGTCATGGGTAATTATTTTTGGTCTGCATATATTTTGCTATGGCTAATTCCAGGAAACCATTTAAGAAATGTAATGTAGTAATGGAATTTTTTTTGTTCCTGGAAAGGCTGCTGAGAGCTCGCACTGGTCTGCTATATGCTGCACACTCAAAAAGGCTTCCTGCACGGTGTTGTACCAGGCTAAGGACCCTGACATGCAAAGATAACAGCCCTATCTGAAATATCTCTCAACTCTGGCAAGTTCTTGTGTAGATAATGTAGGTAGTTGTGAATGTTGTTAATAGATACTTTATATGAACCAATGGCCACATGTCTAATTATGAACAGACTGCTCCTAATTTCCAGTAGAAGCCATAGAGGACCTTAGTGTTGCGTTACTGATGAATGAATTCCATGGATTATGATACAGATTGAAAAGGGTCTAAACAGTGACATGAATTGCTAGGTTGCACCACTAATTATGCAACACTACATTATGACAAAATAGTAGTCATCGTACTACATAGTCCATAGTAGGCAGCTCCGTAATTGCACAAATGCTGGATGCAAGGCCCATATGAGTAACTAGCCTGGCAGACACATGACATACTGGCCATTAATGTTTTGGTAACATCCTCACAGAACATTTAAGGCCCTTTTACCTTGGCTGAATATCGAACAACAACATTCATAATAACGCTTCATCACCTGCTCATTGCCCAGTGTAAATATGCCCCTGATCACCCACTGACCAACAAGAAAACGCTCATTTGTCCAGTGATCAAATCATTTATGGGGCCTTAAAAATGCTTATTGGTCAGCAGCACATCTGCCAACATAACGCAATCTGTTCGGGGGATGATCCTTCTTTCCCCATGTGGAATGCATCTTCGTGTTTGAAATGATACTCAACAATGTAAGAGGGTCTATACCTGCATTATTCACCAAGGCTAAGTCCACACAACACCGTCAAAATGCAGTCCAAAATCCGACAACATATTGACCTTGCTGTATTTACAAAAAAAATATACAAAAAATGGGACATTACTTAGGCTATGTCTACCCGTTTTTTGACGGATTTTGCCGCCAAAATCCATTTCTTAACTTTAATAGCGGCAAAATATGTTAAGAAAAGCATTTTAGCGCCAAAATCCGTAAAAAACGGATTCTTGCGCTAAAATCTGTAAAAAAAAACATATTTTTGACGTCCGAAGCGACATAACTTTATTAGCACCAAAATATGTTAAGAAAAGCATTTTAGCGGCAAAATCCGTAAAAAAATGGATTCTTGTGCTAAAATCCATAAAAAAATCCGTAAAAAAACCCCTTATTTTTGGCGACAAATATGCGATTAGCGCCAAAATTTGTAAGCATGCAAATCTTAGCACCAAAATCCATTAAAAAATTTACTTTAAGGCCAAAATCCGTAAAAAAAACCTCCATATTTTTGGCAACAAACGCGAGATAGCTTTATTAGCGCCAAAATCCGTAAAAATGCAGAACTTAGCACCAAAATCCGTTAAAATATGGACTTTAGGGCCAAAATCCGTAAAAAAAAACGTAATTTTGGCGACAAACACTAAATAACTTTATTAGCGCCAAAATCCATAAACCGACTACAAGATGACAAATGCAAAGAGGTGCTTTATTTATCCTTTTGTAGGGCGGAGTTACATCCAATGGCTTAATTTATGCATACATTAAAAAACAGGCTTGAAGACAAGCAAAAAACGCAAATAAAAAAAGCGGCAAAAACGCAGCAAAAAACGGCTGTTTTTTCAGCTGCTTTTGACAGGCAGTGGACAGAAAATTCAGTTTCATGAACGTTTTTAGTAATTCGTTTTCAGGTCGTTTTTTGTCCACTGCAGTGTAGACATAGCCTTTCTCAAAAAACACTGCAATTAATCTGCAGTTTTTTATCATCTAATTGTTCCCCTAGCAGTGAGGTATGTGAGCTGCACCTGCTAATTTTTCCCAGGTAGCATATAGACTAGAGCTGCCTGCTACTGGGTTCAGTCTAGTCCAGCCATTGAGCTGTGAATATGGCCCAAAAAATTGCAATGTTTTTTGACATTGCTGTATTACAGAATCCAGTGGAATATAAAACATGTTTTAAATCCAACGGTAAAAAATCCATGCTGTATAGACAACAGCACGGATTTTTCATTGCTGTCAGAATACTAAATCTGCCGAAAAGCCAACAGTGAATACTGTGTAGACCTAGCGTAATAAACCTTAGATTATTTGATAGCATTTGCTCCCTGCTAAGAAACGCATCTCCCCCAATTATTATTGCTTACCCATGTCGCCTTAAAAGACATGATCATAAATCATCCCAAATTACAGAAAAGGCTCCTTTTACTTAGGCCAGTGACTGCCCCATCAGGTGCATTAATTGACTTATCCCAAATCAATTCTGTCGTTTTGAAAAGATCCTCATGATGTCTGACCTTGTCAGGGCCCTTAACTTTCTCTAAGCTTTGTAGCTATTGTGTACAGACCCTTGCACCCCCAGCTCTTTAGTTCCATTATGGTAAATAAGGCCTCCCCTCTCAGCACACCATACAGCTGCCCAGATTGTATGTACTCCTCTACCGTTGAGGCTCTGCACCCCTGCAATGATTAATGCGAGTCCCATCAGCAGGACACTTTGTGATCATCTTATTTTCAGAGTCCTCCTAACAAAAATAGATTGTCCAAATCAAATGACCTACTCCTCTGAAATGCACCTAATAATTTTAAAAGGGGTTGCTTGTTCAAGTCTTGACCCAGGCGCAACGCAGAGTCCGTGCATCTCCTAAGTTCCGAACCACCCCACCAACTACCTGCTGCTGACCCAACTAACACCCTTATCCACGCAACAGGCCCAGCATATTTCAAGTGTCCAACACAAAATACTGACATCCTCTGCTCCCCAGTATTACAGGACAAAACTACATACTGGAAAAATATGAAACATGAGGTCTTAGTTGGTATTTTGGCCAAAATACGCAAGCTCACAATCCTGCACCTGTCTCTGGGGCTTATATTGCCTTTTACAGGGAATGTTTTTTGTCCAGTCATAGAGCTGTGAGCATGGCCGTATTTCTGTGATTTTAAGTAAATAATGTGCCATTTTCTGTAATTGCTATTAAGGTTAGAAAACTTCCATTGAGGAGTTCACAAAACGTTACCAACTGCGTAATTCACAGGAAAAATTGAAAAATAGTCTTTATCGCCTTCACTTGTCAAGCCCAGAACATGTAAACAGTCATTATCTGCTTCTTTTGCTTCTTCTACCAGGAACAATACATGGGAAGCTATGGTGTGTAATATCTATAGAAAATAGCTGTCACATATTAAGTTTGCCAAATAAGCATGAATATTGAACAGTGTAAATATATGTGCAAACAGGGAAGTGAGCCCAGCTTCTTAATGCCCGTCTGCTTCCAAAGAGGTGGCAGTGCTATAAATAACAGACTGGGAATTATTAATCCTGTGTTGGGAGCAATCAAGCATGTTATTATGCCTTCCATTGTTAGATAACATTCAAACCACACATCTCTCTCTATTTCCTGCCCACTGGTCCAGCTCTCTGCTAAACACGGATTATTAATTCAACAAAACCATCTACGGCGAGAATAATAAAGAGCTTATTATGTACACCACCATAATGTAGGGTTAGTGTTATATTAATGGGAAGTACAAGATACAGGATGCTGCTAATGGATTTATGCAGAGGCATAACTAGCATTCATTGGGAGCCATAGCAAACTAAAATCAGACTCTACTACTAACTGACAAGAAACTGAAACAGCAAAAGGAGCAATAATTATTTATGAATAGTAGCGCCATGTACCATAAAACTCACATAGGCTCGGACTGGCCTATAAGAGAACAGAAGAAACCCTTAGTGAGCCCCTGACCATGGCAGGTCTGAAGTTTCTTTTAAACTGCATATACATTCTTGGGAGAAGCAGAGAGAAAGAGACAAAAAATCAAAAGGCATGTACAATAGCTGTAGGATGGTCTCTGAGAATCAACTTTATTGGTGGCCCCTTAATCAACTCCACAGGTGGGTCCCAGAATTAAAATTCCACTGGTGGTCTCTAGGCACCCAATCAGACGCTGAACATAGTAGTGCTAAATAGCAGGAGGTCAACAACTTATTTGTCGCGAGTCGCACCACAGCCTCCAAGTCGGATATTCACCTCTCCCCGCTTCTGCTCAGCTACAATCCTATGCTGTGTGCCGACATGCATGTACATGCTCAGGGCCTCCATCAGAAATTTTGGGGCCCCATACAGCTGGAGCATCTGGGCCGCCGCCCCCCCCCCTCCCCCCAGTTTCTGTGTTTTGTGGATCAGTATGGATTCAAGGGCCAGCAAATTCTGCCACATGATCCACACTTTAGTGTTAGTGACCAAACCAGCCTACCCAGACCAATATTGCCAAACAACAATATACAAAGACCAAATAATACCGCCAAACATCAAACCATATACTGGCTAGCACCACCATAATATTACTGACCAAATCAGCATACTAAGACCAATATCACAAAACAACAATATTCAAGCACCTAATAATACCGCCACATCACCACCACATATCTCCACCATAAAAATACTGAATAATACCACCATACTGTTACTGAATTTAAACCATTACACCAAGACCAATATTTCATCCATACATGGACCCTATAGTGGGAGATACCAGGTACACAGATGCTTTGCCAACAGTTTACTTACATTTAGGAGCTCACAGGTGACGTCTTGTCTGATGAGTTGTTCACTTTCCCTTTTCTTCTCCATTTGTTCCAGACCACAATGATGACTTCTCTCGTCCACCACTCATCCCTGCAGAATTTACAACACAAACACCTGAGACTCCCCACTTTTTTTTTTTTTAAATAATTTTCCTAACTTTGTACCCCCCCATGTACAAACTCCCATCCATTGTGGCTTAAATGGTAATAATTACCCCCTGATAATTATGGGCCCTCAAGTCGGTATGTAGGTACATTGGGCTTAGGCCCCCCTGTGGGTAGCTAGGTTGCTTAGGGCCCCCTTTGGGTAGCTAGGTAGCTTAGGGCCCCCTGTGGGTAACTAGGAAGCTTAGGGCCCCCTGTTGGTTAGGTAGCTTAGGGCCCCCTGTAGGTAGCTAGGTAGCTTAGGGCCCCCTGTAGGTAGCTAGGTAGCTTAGGGACCCCTGTAGGTAGCTAGGCAACTTATGGCCCCTGTAGTTTAGATAGCTTCGAGCCACTTTAGGTTAGATAGCTTAGGGCCCCTGTAGGTTAAGTAGCTTAGGGCCCCTTGTAGGTAGGTTAGGGCCCTTGTAGGTTAGGTAGCTTAAGGCCTGTGTAGGTAGCTTAGGACCCCTGTAGGTAGGTACTCACCTTTCCACGCTCCCCCGGCATCTCCTTCCGGCCCCAAGCCTGCTCCTTTAGGCTTGGGGCTTAGGACAGGGAGCTCGGCAGATGGTGCAAAGACATCAATTCCTCATGCTACTTGCACAGCAATGTACATCAGTGGCAGGGAGCACCCAGTTCTCCCTGCCCCGCTGTTCATCTTAATTGTATGCGCGTCATGCGGCTTGTTTTCTCTGCCATTGCTGTGAAGCAAACGGGCAGTACCTGCCGATGGCGGCTGGTCCTTCATTGCTTCACAGACTGGCCGGGCCCTGTACGGGAGTACTGCCTGCACTGCCCTAATGGCGGCCCTGTACCCGTTCTTTGGGCAGGCGCTCTCTGAACTTTAAAGGGGCAGCGAGTCGGTGATTTGATAATCACAGTGTGCTGACCCTATATCTGGTTTTCTCTTCCTTCTTGTCCTCGACAGTCCTGTTGGTGTTTTCTAGAGAGAGTTACTGATCGGTTTGCCTGCTGCCTGCCCTGACCTCTCTGCCTATCTCCCGACTACGGTCTCAACTGACAATTCGGTACCATGCTACACCCCAGTCTTAGACTCTGCTAACTGGTGTGGCTTATACCACCACTCGCGATGGTCCAGTGGAAACATCCTGTACATCCATGACAGTACGGACTGGCTATGGATCCCGCCAGTGTGCCCCTGCCTGAACTTCAGGACATCTCAGCTGTAGTGGCCCAGCAGAGTCATCATACGGACCAACTTGTGGATGCTATGTAGTCTTGCAGCCCACCTACCTCAAGCCACACCAGCTCCACCAACCATGGCAAGTCACCATCCTGCTACCCCTCTGACTTCAGCAGACCCTACCTTAAATTTATCTCAAACGCCACATTACGACGGGAACCATAAGTCGTGCAGGGGTTTCTTAAGTCAGTGCATTATTCATATGGAGATGATGGTGAACCAGCTTCTTCTGAGCAAGCTAAGGTGGCATTTATTATCAGTCTACTGTCTGGCGAAGCCTTGGCCTGGGCCACACCCCTCTGGTATTAAGATAACCCTGTGATTTCCAACTTTCAGGTGTTCCTTGAAGCCTTCTGGAATGTGTTTGAAGAGCCAAGACGAGCATCTTCTGCCGCAGCTTCTCTGCTCCGCCTACACCAGGGCGACTCCAGTCGGATAATACGTGATGCAATTCCGCACAAGGTAGCTGGTCGAGATTTCCTTTCCTCTCTGGATGAGTTTATTTGTTTATCTACAAGAGTAGACAAATATTTTGCCGAGAGAAACAGGAGATCTGCCAACAGTGTGAAACCATCTGACCTCGCAGACTTCCTCAACTTGCTCCGTTGTTCCAAAGGCCTCCACTTCCTCCACCAATGGTTATGCAAGATAAGCTCATTGAAATGGAAAGAGCCCACCTGACTGAGCAAGAATGCACCCGCCGATGTCAGCAGAACTTCTGCCTCTACTGCGGCAGTTCTGCACATTTCCTTAAGGCCTGCGCATTGCGTCTGGGAAACTTCCGCACCTAGGCTTCGTGGAAGAGGTGTTGTATGTGTGAATACTATCTCTCCACGTCTGACCATGCTGGTCTTACTCATTTCCTTGTCTGGTACCTCATTTCAAGTCACAGCTTTCTTGGATTCTGGTTTGGCTGGGAATTTTGTTGATGCTTCATTGTTTTCTAAGTATCGTCTCCTTGTGGTCCATCTGGACAAACCATTGTTTATCTTGTCTATTAATGGAGAATGCCTGAGAGACTATTCGGTTTCATACTGAGCCTCTGACATTTCAAGTAGGGGCGTTGCATAAAGAGAAGATGGTATTCCACGTGTTCCCTTGTTCCTCCTCTGCAGTTCTTCGGGACTTTCCATGATACAGCGTCACGCTCCTGTGCTCAATTGAAAAACATGCAAGGTCACTCACTGAGGACAAGAATGCCATTCCTACTGTCTTATGGCACCTCCTCTGGTGCGTGCCACTTCGCCACCAACACCACCCACTCCACTTCCAGGTTTCCCATCTCCATACCAGGAATTCACTGACATTTTCTGTGAAAACCAAGCAGAGACTCTTCCACCTCATCGAGCCCAGAACTGTCCAATAGACCTCCTGCCGAGCACAATCTGGTGATGCCTTTTGGTCTATGTAACACTCCTGCTGTCTTCAAAGACTTTGTTAACAAGATTTTCAGAGACCTATGCATGTGTCATGGTATATCTTAATGACATCAGGACCATGTTTGCTTGGTTCTAAGACGCTTCTGTAGCAATCATCTCTACGTCAAACTTGAAAAGTGCTTCTTCGAACAGTCTAGCCTACCCTTCCTCAGCTACATAGTCTCTGACGAGGGTCTGCAAATGCATCCTGCCAAATTAACTGCTGTCCTACAATGGCTGCGAACATTTCTCCACTGATGTGCCGCCCTTAGTGGCACGTAGCCAAAAAAAACATGGTAACCCTAAAGCTTTCTTTTGAAGACTGCGTATTCCTCTGCACCCATTTTGTCTTGTCCAGACCCTGAAAAACCCTTCTTCCTCAAGGTGGATGCCTCATCTGTGGGAGTCAGAACTATCCTCACACAGAAAACTCCTAACTGCAAGACCATCACCTTCGGGTTTTTCTCCAAGACCTTTTCCCCTGTGGAAAGCAATTATACTTTTCGGGATTGAGAATTGCTGTCCATTAAGTTGGCCTTAGAAAAATGGCACCAACTACTGGAAGGGGCTCTTCATCCCGTAAACATTTATACAGATGGCAAGAATCTCCTGTACCTTCAGATGGCGCAGCGGTTGAATCCTTGTCAAGCAGAGTGGTCCCTCTTTTTTTCTCATTTTGATTACATTTTATACTAGTGTACAAGAATTCTAAGGCTGATGCACTCTCTCTTGACTCTGCACCCCAGCATATCATCCTGCCGGAACATCTGATCACTGCAGCCCCCAGTGATCTTCAGTCTCCTTGATCTCCTGGGAATAACTTCGTATGTCGAGCCTTAAGAAAAAGAATATTAAAGTAGGGCACATTTATCAATAGTGTCTAACTGTAAGTTACTCTTTAAGTTAGACTAGACAGTCTTACAATGTGACACATTTATCATAGTGTTGATAAATCTGGCACAGGTTAGAACTTTCTAGTCTAACTTTGTACCACTTTTAAAGTTGGCTTACTTTTTAGCCACACCCTTTTTCATGAAACTACGCCCTTTTTAAAGTCAATGCCCTTTTTCAGAGAAGGCACAGGAGTGTCTGGAAACTGTCTAAAACTAATAGTAAACATGCTGTAAATCTTGTACTCCATTATTTTTTGTGCAAATTCTCCCAGTATTCTGACGCAACTGTCTTGAATGTTCCCCACTTTCCTATGCTGGCCGGTCCTACCAGAATCTGAAAATTTGTATTACTTATATCTCAACATTATTGGTGACCTAGTCATAGACTTTGTTTGCTCTTGTGCCACTTGTGCCCGCAACAAGATCTCTGGTCTCAAACCTGCTGGCTTGCTTCTGCCTTTGTCCATTCCTGTGCGACCCTAGACCCGTACCGCTATGGACTTCATTACAGACTTACCACCATCCTCCAATAACACTGTCATTCGGGTAGTTACAGATCAATTCTCCAAGATGTCTCATTTCATACCTCTGCCTGGTCTACACTCAGCTCCGCCCCAAGGACTAAACAAAACCCCAAACTCTTAAAAATATAAACTTTTAATAAATATCCATAAAAAATATAATACACCTATAAAGACTACACTAATCAATATTATCCCACACTGTCCCTAACAGACTTCCCTACACTTATCCTAAGGTAGACCAAGTAATCGCCCCGATAAGGACGGCCTAGTCTCTGTCGGCTCACCATATTAGTTTCCTTCTGTGTCCCTAGCAGCCCCCCACAAGCATTGGCGTGTATATGTTTCTGTACAATATTTAAGGGTAAATTAATTTAAAGTCCAGACACAGTTTTCACTATTCCTATGAAACCCCCTAATTGATACTCAAGGGGATCAAATATCGGGAAACAGCCCAATTCTCTTTCTTATACTTAGGGTGGATATAGATTCTTCCACATACAATTATCACTTTTCCCTTTTAACACCCCCACCAGTAAATGCTCGTAGGGATCAAATGATGTGAACAGCACAATTTTCTCTTTCAATGTTAGGGTAGATATCTATATATATATATACAGTCGCAGATTTGAGGTCGCAGATTAGCCCGTCCCCGAGGTCTAGATCTCCACAATTAATAAAAAAGTGGGAACAGGAGTTGTTAGGGTCATCACTGAATTTAATGAAAATACTTTGAGGAAGAAAAAATAATCTTCCAGAGAACAGAACAAAAGTTAAAAGAGACGATTGAGAAAGCAGTTAAATTGAGATCTGACCCAGACTTTGCGAGACGTGAAGTAATATTAAAAAATTCTGTGGAAAAATATACGTGTAGTTTAAAAGAACGTAAGCATAAACAGTATATTAAGGACCTTGGGGAATTCATGGAAGGGAAGGCGTTTTCAAATTTGTTTGAAAGTGAACCAAAAGAGACAGATATCTCCTCTTCTGATATTTCGGATACCGAAAATTATACAACTAGACGGTACCATAGAGGAGGTTTCTATAGAGGAAATAGGGGAGGATTCAGATCAGGAAATAGAGAATGGAGAAATCAAGGAAGGGGAAAGTATTGGGGAGGACAATATGTGACATCAAACAAACAAAGAACCCCCATATGATAACGGCCCCCGTAACGGATGGTATGTCTTCCTCCTCCTCATCTTCACCGTCAATCCCTTTTTTAGATCAACCGATGGGCCCATCTTATACTCTAAGGTAAAGTACAGTGAAACAGCCCAAAGTGACAAAGAAAGGCAGAGGCAAAACCAAATAATAAACTTGTTACAGAAAACTCTTACACAGGAACAGTTGAGTGTTCTATTGAAAGGTTTGTCATATGTGCCTACAACCAGGTCCAATGAATTTAATTGGGTAAAGGATCTAAATCTTTTTGTGCATAAAATTAAGTGGTTTACATTTTTTAAGAATAATGATAAACGTATTTGTGAGCAATTAGGGATCTCCATTGAAGATCTGACAGGGGTGAGAACGTTGACTGATTTATTAGAAGAGGGGTTGAATGGCAGTGAAGTTGGCCCCCAAACTGATTTAAAACCAAAAAGCACTAGGTTCCCTCCACCTCAAGAGACACCGGAAATAGATATGTTTCTAAGAATGGTAATGAAAGATCTTGATTCTCTAGCGAAACAAAGATTACCATCTGGGAATAGACAAAATTTGACCCAACAAGAGATACGAGCATTGATCTCTCTTGAATCAGATCCTGATATAGTACTGAAACCCTCGGATAAGGGGGGGAATGTTGTGGTCATGGACCATTTGGGATATACTCAGATGTGTACAAGGCTTTTGGAGGACCGGACTGGATATGCCATTTTGGAAAATGACCCCACAGAGAGATTCTTGGGGGAACTAGAGTCTATTGTCATTCATGGGGTTGATGAAGGGATTCTGTCGAAGCTGCTTTCTTACTCCCAAAAAAACCACAAATAGCGACTTTTTACGCATTACCCAAGGTGCATAAGGGGTTTCTGGTCCCCCTAAAGAGGTCGACCGATTGTGTCAGGCATAGACTCCTTGACACAAAATGTCGGATTTCTATGTGGACAAGGTACTTAGGGATTTTGTTGTTGCTCTCCCGTCTTATTGAGAGAACACGGCTGACCTTCCTTAAAAAAATTGGGAGGGATTAACATCGAAAGGGATGTGTTGGTTGGGCCTCAGTGGATGTGGAGGCACTGTATAGCAGTATTCCAACCACTGGGGGCCTCCATGCCGTGAATATTTTCTTGGAATGAGGGGGAGGCAATATGAAAAAACACAATAAGATGGTTCTTGAATTGTTGGAATTTGTCCTTACCCATAACTATTTCCTCTTCGGACCCAGAGTCTACCACCAGCTCAGGGGTACCTCTATGGGGAGCCCGTGTGCTCCCACGTATGCGAATCTATTCCTGGGCTGGTGGGAGAGGGCCCTGGTGTTCGGAGAGGAAATGGAGGGATATACCAACAAGATTTTGTACTGGGGCGCAGATTTATAGATGAGTTTCGTGCTGTGGCAGGGCACGGAGGCGTCGTTTAGAGAATTCATCCAGGTGTTGAATACCAATGAGATTGGATTAAAATTTACATTCGAGATCCATATGTCAGAAATAGCATTTTTGGATCTGAGGATTTTCAGGGATGATCTAGCTTACATACAAACATGGACTCATCATAAGGAGACGGCCACTAATAGCCTCCTTCGGTGGGATTCATTTTGACCCTGAGAAGCTAAAGAAAGGCATCCCAGGTCAATACCTACGAAAACGTTTGAAACTGCTCCAGAATAAAAGACTTTTACCAACAGGCAAATGATCTCAAGGATAGGTTCCTGGAAAGGGGATATCCTCCCCTCAGTTTGAAACCTGCGGTTTAAGAATGCTCTTAGGAGTGACAGGAAACCATCTGTTGAAAACCCCAAGGGACCAAGAGATGAAAAAACCCATTTTAGGTTAATAGGCACATTTGACAACCGAAAAAAATGAGGTAATGAAGATTCTGCGGAGACATTGGGGTATATTACATTGTGACAAAGATCTATTGATTGTCTCTCTAAAAAACCCTTAGGTGACCCTATAGAAGAGCCAGGTCACTAAGGGATTAGGTGATTCACAGCCATTTTTTACCGCACCGAAACTGACAGGAACATGGTTAGAACGAAAACCGGGTGGGCATGTTCAGATGTGGGGAAAATGCATATTCTGCAAACCATTTTCCGACTAAGGGTTTAAGAGTTTTGTGACAGGAAAGACCTATTTTGATCCGCGATTTCATGAACTGTTGTACCCAGGGAGTTGTTTATCTCTGCAATTGTAGCTGTGGTAAACAATATATAGGCAAAACGACTAGACAATTAAAAATACGCATTGGTTAACATTTAGGGGAGTGCGACATAGACGCGACATCCCTTGCCAGGCATGTCTGGTTGGAAACATGAGGGAGATCTATAGGCATAACGTTTTTTGTGTATGGAGAAAATAACTAACACTAAGAAAGGGAAATCTTGATAAAAAATTACTTTGTAAGGAAACGGAGTGGGCCTTTAGAATGAAAACGGTACAGCCAGAGGGTCTTAATGAACTTTCCCATATTTTGGCTGTTTATTTAAAGACCTCCTGTTTCATACATCCAACTATTCTCTTGTAACTTTAGGCTCATAATTTAAAGTAAATGTATCTGGGCAAAATAGCTATAAAAATTTGGACTAATGATCTGGGGATTGTTTATATTTTTGATCCCTAAATTTTATATGTTTTATGTATTTGAATTTGTATTGGGTTCATCTATCTAAATGATGCTTATCTATCCCTATTTAGTATCCCCTTTTTTTTATCAATTTGTGGTATATTTGGTCTCAATGAGAAAAATATGGGGGGTATGTTGAAATTATAATATATTTTCATTTCCTAGCTGAAGTACCGTCGAGTTGTGATATAAATGTAAAAGCTGCATGCTGCGCCCTGGCTGTGATGCAAGTGTAATTGGATGGCATTGAGTTGCACCGATTTGTGCATAAATAACAATATGGAGGGGTAGAGCTGGAATGGCGCCACACATTGATGTTGCCATATCTCGTCCATTTAATACTGCAGGAATGGAGGCAGACGTGAGAACTTGGAAAAGGGTGCGCGATGGCTGTCGGCGCATGCGCAGTTGGACATGGCTGGTAACCCTGGTACACGTTTAATGCCGGCGATGCGCGTAGCGATCTTAGGACGCCGAGTTGTCGGCGCTTAGTGCGCTGCCGAATATGGCTGGTACTATGGTACCGTTGATGCCGGCGCATGGCGAGGAGACGATGTGAAGACGCCGAGTCTGGCGCACCTGTGAGCGGTAAGCAGCCCAGAAACTGTGTCTATTTAAGACGGGAATACAGGGCTAGTTGCATTATATATCGAGGAGACTACTATCCTGAGTCAGAGTGACATCCCTGTGGGATCCTCCTGATGAACCCCAGAATATGGAGGGGGGAAACGGTTTGAGGATGAGGTTTGATGTATCTTGAGATGATATTGGATAGATGTATCTTATGTTCCCTACACGGACTGTATATATATAGATATCTACCCCAACATTGAAAGAGAAAATTGTGCTGTTCACATCATTTGATCCCTACGAGCATTTACTGGTGGGGGGGTGTTATAGGAACAGTGATAATTGTATGTGGAAGTATCTATATCCACCCTAAGTATAAGAAAGAAAATTGGGCTGTTCCCGATATTTGATCCCCTTGAGTATCAATTAGGGGGTTTCATAGGAATAGTGAGAACTGTGTTTGGACTTTAAATTAATTTACCTTTAAATATTGTACAGAAACATATACACGCCAATGCTTGTGGTGGGCTGATAGGGACACAGAAGGAATCTAATAGGGTGAGCCGACAGAGACTAGGCCGTCCTTATCGGGGCGATTACTTGGTCTACCTTAGGACAAGTGTAGGGAAGTTAGTTAGGGACAGTGTGTATATATTGATTAGTGTAGTCTTTATGGGTGCAATTATATTTTTATGGATATTTATTAAAAGTTATATTTTAGAGTTTGGATTTGTTTAGTCTTGGTCAGTGATTAACTTGTAGTTCCAAATCCATACAGATACTTAATTTTCTAAAAGGAATTTTTCTGTGACTTTCTACACTCAGCTCCCCAACCTTTTTCGCCTGCTTGAACTTCCTCTACATATTATGTCGGAACGAGGGGTCCAATTCGTATCTAAGTCCTGAAGTGTCCTATGTTTCCATCTGCAAGTCGAGTTGTACTTTTTCTCCGCATATCAGCCTCAAAATAACTGGCAAGTTGAAAGTGTGAATCAAATCCTAGGGAACTACCTGCGCCATTTTGTCTCTGCTCATCAAGATTAATGGGCCGATCTCCTTTGTCAGCAAAGTATGTCCATCTGAAGATCCCCAGCTTTAAGCTGGGTCCACACTTCCTGAGGGCCATTTGAGTCATCCAGCACATCAACTCTGTGGACCTACACCTGTCTGCATCCTGAACTCCTTCCATGTCTTGCTTCTCAAACCTCTGGTCCTAAACCTCTGGTCCTCAACCGCTTGTCCCAAAAAAACACGTCTTCACCTCCTGAAGCTGAAACCACTGATACTTTTGGATGTAAAAGAGATCCTAGCTGTGAAGAATGTTAGGGGGAAGCGGTATTATCTAGTTGACTGGAAGGAGTATGAGCCTAAAGAAAGATCCTGGTAGCCAGGAGACAACGTGGATGCTCCGGAAGTTTAGACTCTCTCGTAAGAGTGGGAGGTCTGAGGGGGTCGTACTGTCAGGAGTCACTCCACGGTCTCTACGCTAATTCCCCCCCTATCCTGGGACCGCAGATACTCGCCTCTCCCCACTCCTGCTCCTCTGCAATCCTTTGCTGTGTGCTGGCAAGCACGTACCCGAACCCTAGGGCGCACGTGCCGGCTCTGTGAAATCTAAAGGGGCAGCGTTCCGGGAGGCTTCTTAGACTCCGCTCCATGGATCCCAGCGGATTCACATCCCGTACATCTGTGAAATTTTTCCATACAATGTTTTGTTGCCTGTGTGCCCCCCCCTCAACCTCTGGATCCATAGCAGCCACTATAGCTAAGAACATGGATTTCTACTCATCACAGTCTCATTTTAATATCAGTGTACATAAATCACTAATATGAACAGAAAATTGTTAAATTAAAAATTAAGGTTTCCTGGAATCTTCTAACATGGGTGGCTACGTTGCTAGCCAAGTAAAAAGGTGTCATCACAGTATGCACCTGCAAAGCAACACTCCATGCCATCCTAAACATCCATAAATTATCGAATGGGAACACCCTATTAACGCCTTACCGCTGCAGCCAGTTTTGACCTCCCTGACAGAGCCCCATTTTTTAAATCTGACGTGTCACTTTATGTGCGAATAACTTTATGATATTTACACCTACACATAAGATGTAGAGAAAGTTTTCAAGAGACACAATGTGCTGTAAATTAGTAAAAAAACTTAATGAAAAAATACTAGTTTATTTGTGAAAAATATCAAAACGTTGTGAAAATTTTGAAAAATTTGCCATTTTCAAAGTTCAAAAATTTCTGCATGTAAGAGATAATTATTCCACACAAAATAGTTTATAACTAGCAGTTGGGGCTATATGTAACATAAAATAATGTTATGTAATACAAATGCCTTGAAGCATGTTTCTATAGTGTCTAGCTGTAAGACAGTTTTAAGTTGGACTAGTCTTACATTTATCATAGTGTTCATAAATCTGCTGAAGGTTAAATCTGTCTAGTCTAACCTCCCACCATTTTTAAGTTGGCTTACCTTATGCCACTAACTGCGCCAAAATGTTGGCGCATTTTTGGCTTACATTAAGCCGTGTCCCTTTACAACGAATACAAATATCAGTGGCACACTACAAAACTAAGTAAAACATCAAGGTATATAGGAATTTTTTTAAAATGCATAACTGCTAAGGAAAATATGAAAAACCTGGGATTCTTAGTTTACAGTTTTTGATCAAAAATTGTTTAAGCTCACCTCCCAAAAGCGTCAAGGGGATCCCAGCACAGGTGAGTCACTAACATGTTACCTCACTAGGAGTCCATTCAGACTACAACCTCTTAGGGAGTGATAGGAACTTGCTACTGAATTATCCTGCACTGGTTTAAAAGAGGTAAGGGGAGTGCAGCAAGCCAATGGGGTTGCCATCCCTCAAATAGACTACAAAAATTAATTAGGCTGTGCACATCCATATATTTTGAAAAACGTAAGCATAGGTGCACACTGGTAAGGCAATAGCATACATCTAATACAAATATCAGTGGCACACTACAAAACTCCCTAAGAGGTTGTAGTCTGAATGGACTCCTAGTGAGGTAACATATTAGTGTTAGGGACTCACCTGTGCTGGGATCCCCTTGACGCTTTTGGGAGGTGAGCTTAAACAATTTTTGATCAAAAACTGTAAACTAAGAATCCCAGGTTTTTCATATATTCCTTAGCAGTAATGCATTTTCAAAAAATTCCTATATACCTTGATGTTTTACTTAGTTTTGTAGTGTGCCACTGATATTTGTATTAGATGTATGCTATTGCCTTACCAGTGTGCACCTATGCTTACGTTTTTCAAAATATATGGATGTGCACAGCCTAATTAATTTTTGTAGCCTTTACAACGAAGTCACACGCCTTTGTCGTGGCCACACCTCATTTTTTAGACGAGTCGCAGAAGTGTCTAGAAACAGTCTATAACAAATCATAAATGTGCTGTAAAGCAAGTACGACATTATTTTTGGTGCAAATTGTACCAGAATTCTGGCACAGCAAATTTGATATATCTGGGCCTATGTGGATATGTCCAACATAAAAAAGTATCATACAAATTTTTAAAAACAAAATGCCCATCTAGTTCAACATAGTCGTCTGCAATGAGATGAGCAAGATCATCTGCTCTAAGTCATTCTGCATCTAAATTATAATTCTTCCTACATGCCTGATCTATTTTTGATAGTTTTTAAGGCTGCCTAAAGCCATGAAATAACCCTACCTCACTCTTTACATTTGTGCTCTCTATATGTGGTTAATGTGGGGTTGAGTACAAACATTGCATTTTTCGGAGCTGTTTCTGATAAACACGTGAAGTGTGTTTTACCACCTGCTGTCCCTGAGTCACAATACAAATAATTTATTTTTCCCACAGTGCATTTACTCTCGAGTTTTAACCTGATGTCACCATCTAGTGCTTCTAGGGAGGTATAACAATTTTACTCTATACTTTTAGATCGGTAAAACATGAAAATGCTTGGAACTGATATAGAGGTTGTTTCACTGCTTTAAGGGGTTCTCTGCTTTAGACAATTAATACTTGTTCAAAGAGTCCTTTTACAATAAAGTGATCACAACCATCTCCCTGCCGGGCCGCTAGCATTAAGCTGTAATTTGTGGAGAAGTGTAGTAGTAAGTGTTCAGTTTCCCTGCAATGCCACCACAGGGGAAATTAGGTATTACAGTGACCTTTCAAATCAATGGATTATCTGTGTAATGCAGGTCAGGACAGGTCCCCCAGAGCAAGAGACACTCTGTAAACACTGTCCACTATGACAAGACATAAGATCCCCAAAAAGAGGAATCCTCCTGATTAACTTAGAACTTTATGTTAGGGTGCATGGAAATGGGTTTTATAAACTGAAGAACCCATTTAAGCCCTCAACAATAGGCTGTATACTCTTATTGGAACATAGCAGCACGCATTCAACTCTCCTGTGCAGTGCCCCCACAGGGGAAATAAAGCATTGCAAAGTGGCTATTAAAAAGCACTGTCCATGCAGCAAAGGGGTGCACAATCTTCTCTGGTCCAACTTGGGCCACATTGTCATATTGTTCGCAGTAAACCTTGTAGAGCTATTCCCCATATGAGACCTTAATGGTGCATCAATTGTAAATACTTAAAACGGCTGAAAGATTTTGCTTCCACCTCGGAGACTACCAAATATCAGAATGGGGGGATCCCTTGCTCGGTATGAGGCTCAAATTTTCATTGTAGTTTTTGGGGGTTACAGAAATACCCTTTGGACAACTACAGTGAAGAGATCTATATTCATGTATGTCCACCTCTCCAACTCATCTCCTCCACTCTGGAGTGTCAAACTTGTCAGACATTTTATGGTATATTTTGTGGGTATGTCATGACTATCAGAAATGAATACCCTATTTGAGGAAGAAATCCAGGTCATGTGCTAGAGATAGTACGGAAATGGTTTTGTCTAGACTGCTGATTTAAGTTGCATATAATAGCACATACTACAGTCTGCCAGCCATACACTGTCCACCATAACACTGCTAGCCATTCAGTATCCACCATAACATTGCCAACGATACATTGCCCCAGCATAAGTGCCAGCCACACAGTGCCCACACAACAGTGTCAAGGTGCCCACCATAGCAATGCCAGTAATCTAGTGACAAACCTAACAATGCCAGCCATACAGTGCCCACCATAATAGTGTCAGCCATACAGTACCTCACCATAGTAGTTACAACCATAAAAGTGCCCACCATAACAGTGCCAGCAGTAAAATGTGGTTGTCAAAGGTGACTATTTTCTGAAGTATCAGGACAGAGAAAAAGCATGTCTGTGTCCTTATGGTTGGGGGCTGCACAGAAGGGCACTGGAGGAAGGATGTTGCGCTCCCCGTAGAGTCAGCAGGGATACCACAATGAATGAGGAATACAAAAAAATAAGTTGATGATGAATTGTAACATTAAATAAAATTATAATATGTATATACATTTAAAAAATGTAATATATATATATATATATTATATATATATATATATATATATATATATACAGGTCTGTTCTACAAGTAAAGAGTCAGCTTAATGCAGAAGTAAATTGTGAGACAAGATTATTTTCAAATATCAGATTTGAGTGAAGTAAGAGTAGTGGTCTAAATAAATAAAAATGTGGCTAAGATGGAAATCATGGCCTTAAACAGCTTGGAGACTTTTCCATTGTTATTAGAAGAGCTGACGAAGGAGGATCTATGATAATAATATTAGGAAATTGAAGGAACAGTTAAATGACATCAGTTTACTGTAAACTACGTGGAGATCTCTGTGGTGCAGACAGGGCCGTTCCTAGGCAAAATTGCACTCAGGGCAATAATGCGCCCCACTGCTTCACCAGATCGTTGCCCCTGTAGCTATGTAATACCCCCCTGTGACCAGACAGTAGCCCCAGCAGCCATGATAGTTGCCACTGTACCCATGATAGTTGCCCCCTGTAGCCAGTTTGCCCCCTGTAGCCAGTTTTGCCCCCTGTAGCCAGTTTCGCCCCCTGTAGCCAGTTTTGTCCCCTGTAGCCAGTTTTGTCCCCATGTAGCCAGATGCCCCCTCTAGCCAGTTCTCCCCTGTAGCCAATTTTGTCCCCTGTAGCCAGTTTTGCCCCCTGTAGCCAAGGATAATAACATAAAAAAGCTCACTTACCTTTCCAGGATCCCCACAGCGGCCAGGTCCCAGGAGCCGGATTCAGTGTAAGCGGCGTGACGTCATCACACCGCTTACACTCAGCTCCCGGGGTCTCCTGGGACGGACGAGACTCAGCGTCGCAGGGGGTGTGGTGAAAGCCGTGCGCCACCCCCTGCGACGCTGTGTATGTATCAGCGCGCTGCCTGAGCGCTGATACATACAGGGGAGGAGGCAGGAGGGGAACGATCCATCCTGCCTCCTCCCTGTGCCGGCAGCTGCTGGCTTTGACTCTGCACGGCTGTTTTACAACGGCCGTGCAGAGTCCAGGGCTAAACACTGGGCGGGCGAGGCGGCCGGCGCCCCCCCCCCCCTCCCACCCGGGTGAGCGGAGCCCCGATGCCCAGGGCGATCGCCCGCCTCGCCCGCCCCTAGGAACGGCCCAGGGTGCAGACAAAATAAATTGATGAGTATATTATGGAAAGCTGAGAAGCTGGTGTCATTGTTAAGGATATAATCGATATGTTAATAAAATATTCCTTTCTACAACCAGATGCCGACAGGTAAAAATCAATGTGTTGCTCAAAACAATCGCTTGCAACATATGTGGACTCCTCTTTACAACCAATTGTCAAAAACTTGACCAATAACTTAAAAGGTTTTCTAACTGTAACAAATGCTCATTAGTCCGGCGGGCCATGATATAGAATAGAAGAAAAGAAGAATACTTACCTTGTAGATGCTCTCATTCAGTTACTGTGGCCATCCCGACGATCTTGGCAGTAGACTTCCCAAATAATTTTTCACGTGACAGGTGCAGCCATTCTGCAGTCAGGTAGGGGGTAACGCAAATGGACTTAAGTTTATGTCCTGAGGATCGTGCAAACTAAAAAAGAGTTCATACGATCAGTATGGGAAACCAGCTGTACATTACAGCTGGTGTCCCACAGCAACTGCCTCGACTGGCTGATTAACCCCTTCGACACTCTGGTCAAATGTGATGGTGGCAGCTGGCAGACCTGGGCATTGCCCGATAGCTCGTCGGATGCGGCCCACGGTGTACGATGCCCAGGTCTAGTAATAGTAGTGCTGATGGCCCGCCATGACCGGGTAGTGCTGAGAGGCCGTAGCGGGCCATCAGCGCTACTATTGGGATTGGGCAGCGACGCGATTCTCACCACGCCACTGCCTCCCTCGGCGCACTGAGCAATCGCTCTGTGTAGCCGAGGAGCTGCTGGAGGAGCGTCCCAGCGCTGGCAGGATGACGTCATGCTGCCAGGACGTTCCACGGGTAGAAGAGGAACGCGCTCGGCCGGGAAGGAGGCAAAGTATTAGTGTTTGTTATTTTTAATTTTGGTCATAAAACTATATACCTGCCTGGGGGACATATAACAAACTATATACCTGCATTTGGGGGAAACCTAACTATCTCTATACCTACCTGGGGGGACACGTAACTATCTCTATACCTACCTGGGGGGAGACACGTAACTATCTCTATACCTACCTGGGTGGACATATAACTAACTATATACCTGCCTGGGGCGACATATAACTATATACCTGCCTGGGGAGGCATATAACTATCTCTATACAGCTTGGTGGACATATACCTATCTCTATACCTGCCTGGGGGAACATATAACTATCTATATACCTGCATTTGGGGGAAACCTAACTATCTATATACCTGCCTGGGGGAACATATAACTATTCTATACCTGCCTGGGGGACGCTATAGGTTTACATATCTCTCTATACCTGCCTGTGGGGAACTATAACTATCTATATACCTGCCTGGGGGGGAACTATAATCCCACTATACTATACCTGCCTGTGGGGAAGCTATATCTCTATACTGCCTGGGGAGCTATATCTACTTATATACCTGCCTGTGGGGAGCTATATCTACTTATATACCTGCCTGTGGGGACCTATATCTATATACCTGAATTAGGGGAGCTGTATATACCTGCCTGAATGAGGGGACCTATATCTATATACCTACCTTACTGAGGGAGCTGGATATACTTGCCTTACTGAGGGTACAGATTAAGTTTCCACAAAAATAATCCCCAAAAAGAATTTTTCCCTGTTCACCCTATGTTTTTATTAGTCCGGCCCTCTAAAACCATCCCACTTTCTCATGCGTCTCCATGGGAAAATTAATTGCCCAGCCCTGAGCAAAGGGAAAGACATGGGGTGGAGCTCCCTTTGTCTCCATCAGCACACTGCGACGCGATCGCGAGATGCTGATGACTGCCACAACGACAAGGGAGCCTAACAAAGGCTTCTGGGTGGTCTCTAAAGTCACTATGCACAGCCATGCTGGAGGGCACAGCAAGGCATGATGATTGACAGGTACAGTACAAAGCAGTACTGCTATGTCTTGCTAACATCCGTAGCAGCAATCTAGCAGATTGCTGAGTCAAGTCCCCTATGAGGACGAGTTAAAAAAAAAAAAAAAAAAAAAACACAAAAAATAAATAAAACATGGTCACTGGTCTTTACCCATTACAAATGACAATCACCCCCAATTTTTTTTTAAAAAGACACATATTTGGTATTGCCACATGCGTAACAACCTAGCCTATAATTCCATCATGTTATTTAACCTGCATGATGAAAGACGTAAGCACAAAACAAAACGACAGAATTGCTATTTTTTCATTTTTTTTTATTTACAACATTAGGGGCTTATCAATTTAGTAGTAATTTTTCACATTTTCAAATAAAAAAGAAATTTATTATGTACCAAATAAAAATAGAAAATCTGCAAAAAAAAAAAAATTTAAATCTTTACATTTCACTTTGCTTTAATTTCTGTGAAACACCTAGAGAGTTAAACTTTCTAAATGCGTTTTGAAACACTTTAAGGGGTGTAAATTCTTAGATGGAGTCATTTATTTCTAACATACAGGCCCCTCAAAAGCCAGGTTATACCTGGACTGGTCCCTAAAAAATTCTGCCAACCTACAGTAGACAAATGGTAGATGCTAGTTGTAAACTATTTTGTGTGAAATAATCTGTCTTCCATGCAGAAATATTTGAGCTTTAAAAATGGCAAATTTTTCAAAAATGTTCACGATATTTTTCACAAACAAACAATTGTATGGACCAAAATTTATAACTAACTTAAAGAACAACGTGTCAAGAGAAAAAACAGTCTCTGACTCACGTGGACAGGTAAAAGTATCAAAAAGTTATTTCCACATAAAGTGACGCGTCAGATTTAAAAAATAGAGCTCTATCGGGAAGGTTAAAATGGTCTGCGTCCTTAACCCCTTATGCCTAATGCCTGAAAAGTAGTTAATGACCAGAACATTTTTTACATTTTTGCCTCCTTGCGTTTCAACAGTTGTAACTTTTTTATTTTTTCAATGACGCAGTTGTATGTGGCCTCGTTTTATACGAGACGAGTTGTACTTTACGGGGAATAGTTTTAGTTCACCTACATATAATTGCAGAATTTTTTTTCAATTTAAAAAAAATATTTTTTTTTTACACCATTCACATTTCACACTTAATTACTTGTTAGATATATTCTACAGGTTATTACGGTCGTGTGGATACCCAATATGTGTTTTTTTTTGTGTGTATAATGTAGGTATTTGTATGTATTTTTTATTCAATATTTATTCTTTTATTTTTATTTTTTTTTACTTTTTTTTTTTTTTTAATCCCATGAAGTGAGAACTGTTACTTTTTTCTTTTTTACACTTAGTAATGTATTAGCATATTCATATATGCTAATACATTGTAATCTGTGTCAGTCTGACACAGGCAGTGATCAGGGCAGCTCACAGTCTGCCCTGATCACTGGCTTGATACACAGACAGCCCTGGGGCTACTCTAGTCCTAAGTCTTCATTAATTCCTATTTCATATTCTCTGGGCTTCTGTGTACAGCATTTCTTGTACTGTAGGTAGCCCCCCTTTTCTGCAGGTCAGCAAATATCAGAATGTAATAATAATAAAACCTGTTGCCTTTGCCCTATAAAACTGTAATGCCAGAAGGTTTCCTGGGATTTAATAGGATTCACTGCATGCAGTTCTACTAAAATTAAATCAATGAGAGGTTTAAGTGCAATACATCTTTGATTTTGTAGAACCGCAGGGCACAATCACCTTTAGGCCTACCTTACTTTCTTTTTTCTTTGGGGGGGGGGGGGGGCATTTTAAAATGAAGAAAAAAATTAAATGTAAAAATGATTATATTTTTAAATGTAACATGTATATTTCATGGTACTTAACACTGTTAAAAACAACCCCACAAAAGGCAACAAAGTACAGCAGTAGGCACATATGCAATTTCTTCCTAATACAGCAATACCATATACTGCATTTTGTTGTGCTTTTTCTCCATAGGCTCTTGAGGGGGCTGTACTAATAAAAACTGACATAAGCTACATGAGTCTTTTCCTTCGAGCTAGCCACTAGACTTTAGATTCTATATGTACAATGAACACTCATCAGGAATACAAGTATTGATGTATTTTGAGATTTTCTACGACCAAATATTAAAAACAATTGGTTCAAAATGCAGAGGGTAGAGTATTTATGATCTGTACATTACAGATCCAGAATATGCTAGCATGCATAAGCCTTTATAACCTCTTAACACCTCAGTGAATTTTAGCAATGATATGCTCATTTTTTTTCTATTCACACACTCCAAAAAAACATAGCATGTTATTTTTCCTCTGATAAGCCGTACCTATTTTTAGCAGGATGAGTATTTTTAATGCCACTATTTGATGCACTACTGTTTCTTCAGATGCAATTTTGATGGCAAGTCATTGGTTGAAAGGCCAATACCAGAATATATAGGTGACCAAACTGATGTAACTTGAACTCAAAGCACCAATTTCCAACATACTGTATACGGGCACTACACAGAGCTCAAGCAACTTTAGCCACTTTTGAAATCAAGTTTGGGAAAGGAAGTAGTTGAACCCAACATGTTTCTTCTGTTTATTATCACACTAAATAATCAACCTTACAGTTTCATGTCCTTTGAATTTGCACAATATTGTCAATGCTTGTTATCCCCCATTCATATTCTTTACTCTGCTACTTTTTTAACAACATGTAAGGTTTATGTCCAAAGCTCTTTAATTTCACAAGATATCATTTCAGTGGTCAGAATTCTATTTATCCGACATCCCATTCTGATTCCTTTTTAAAAATTTCTTCTTGGGGGGCGTGGCTTGGACATGGCGGCGTGAGGACGCATCTAACCTGGGCTACGCTGATATTCATCTCCTCTTTGGCTTTCCTGTACCCCAGCCATGGGCAAAGCTTCCAAGAAGAAGGGACCCAAGTCCCTGGTTCCCCCCTCCTCACCTCGAGGGGACATCGGGGCTTATTTCGGGCACCCGACTCTGAACACCCGGCCGGGATCAGCCTGCAGCCTCTCTCAACATGGCGGCGGCGCCACGTGCACGGAGCTCCAACGCGCAGTAATGCGCTCTCCTTCGGCCAGCCGGGACTCGGCGCTCATTCAAGGGGACTTACCCGGCACTCCGCGGGACTTGCATTCTCCCCTCTGCCTCCGGTCCATGCGGGAAGGTGGTGAAGAGGATCGCTATCATCCGGCAGGTACGGGCGGCGCCGGCGTCTCCGGTCCTTCCCCTCCAGCTAAGGCGTGGCAGCAGGACGCAGCCCAGGCGGCACGGCGGCTCCCTCCTGCAGCGGGACCCCAGCCCTCTGGTGTTGGAGGATGTGTCCCCACTTCACCGCCGGCAACCAGCACGCCTCAACAGGCGCAGGGCGCACGTGATGCCGCAGGAGGACTCTCGCGCCTGCTCGTCTCACCAGCTCCCAGGACAGGGCAGGGGACTGCGGAACCCACTCTCCTCATTGATATGGACACTGCCTCCCCATCAACCACTGCAACTGCAGGGACTCCCTACAGTCCCCAAAATTTGTTAAGCACCTTGTTAACCCCCTCCTCTCTGGCTCCTACAGCAGGCCCCCCAGGCTTTGGAGCCTCATCTGCGGACTTTCTGCAAGCAGAGCCTTATCCTGCCTCTCACTCCTCAGCAGCCTTCTCTCCCCCGGCCAAGAGGCGCCCACAATCCCGGGGCATGTCCTCTCCAGTGGCACAGCTTAACACTGGTCAACAGCCAGCTATCGATTCTGCAACTTCAATCTCCCCACACTCGCCAGGATATGCATTTCCTAAACTCACTCCAGCTCAGTCTCATGCCCTGGCCCACTCAACTTCGTGGCATGCAGCTATATCTCCATTGGCTCAACCCTCACCACAGTGGTCAACCGGTTCGTCCTGGGACGGCCAGCCAGCATCCTCATTTGACCCTGAGGGTCTGTGTGCCTCTTCTCCTATATCTCATGTTCCAGTTACGTCATGGAATTCAACCAACAATGCTCAGTTGTCCATCCATGTTTCATCAATACCATCAAATGACTGTGCCAAGTCTCCTGTTGACCCTGAGGCCTCCTCCTCTGGCCGCCCAGGCATCTCATCGCAGGGTGGGGAGGACAGACCTGCCACGCTGGCAGACCTGCGCCAATTAATGGCATCAATACCATCCTTAAATGACTTTTCCAACTTAGCCCGCCAGATGCTTGCTGAATGTAAACAAGAGTTTGCGGTGTTCCGCGGGGAACTGGCAGATCTTACCTCTAAAGTCTCTACCCTCGACAAGGCGCAAGAATCGTCTATAGCATCTATACAAGCCTTGCAATCGACATCGGGACATCATTCCACTCAGATCTTCCAACTTCAACAGCAGTTAGACGACCTAGAAAATAGGAGTCGCCGTAACAACTTCAGAATTCGAAGGCTGCCTGAATCTGTTCCTCCATCCGACATACAATCGGTGCTGACCACTATCTTCAATGAACTCCTGGGATGCCCTCCCCACACTTACATCGAGATGGACAGAGCCCACAGGGCACTGCGCCCACCTGCCTTGGATCCGAAACATCCCAGAGACGTTATCTGCAGAATCCACTTTTACCAACTTAAAGAGGACATTCTGAGAAGAGCCCGTCAGAAACAGAGGATCTATTATGAGGATGCCCCTCTGCTGTTGCTACAGGATCTGTCCAGACACACGTTGGCGCAAAGAGCGGCACTGAAACCATTATTACAAGTTCTCAAGGAAAGGAACATTTCGTATCGCTGGGGATTTCCCTTCGCCCTCATCGTTCGCAACGGCGACAAAACAATCTCAATACGATCCCCGGATTATATCCCTTTTCTCCAGGATATGAACATTCAAAATGTTGTTCTGCCGCCTTGGCCCAGCTTTACACAGGCGTCAACGGGTCCTCCCCCAACGGCGTCTGGCCCTCTTCCGAAAAGATCCCGCAGAAGGCGACGCCATACTGACTCTTCATCACTGTCAAACCCTACCTGATCTTCTGCATAGGACTTGTGGGGACTTCTCGTATCCTTTATGATAGTGCTGGTTTTAGATTTTCTTCCATCTTGATTTACTAGTAGTTTTTGCAAACGACCACTAGATGGTACTGTGCCATTCCTGCAATGGGTATTTATTGTAGGCCTCTATTACAAGGTCAATGGTTACGCTTTCCTTAGGTCCGGGATGTCGTTTTAGGATCTACTCATCTATTGCCTAATGGATAATAACATCTTTATATATATATATTTTTTTTTTCTCTTTTTTGCCGTGTTGCAGATGTTTTTTTACCAGGCAAGATGTTTTAACCTTCCCTCCCTCTCTTCTCTTCCTATATGCTGGAATGTTAATGGGGGCGTGGGTTTGCCACTCTTTTATTGTTCTTCAGTCTCTTATCAGGTAGTCGGAGCCCAGTTTTGAGATGCCCCTCTTTATACATTATCCTTTTTCACTCTCCCCAATAGGATTTAGTCCCGAATTTGGTTTAGTATTAGCCTAGGGACTACCGACTGAGTAGTCAATACCTTAGATCCAGCGGCGGGCTATTTCCTTGCCTGCTTATTGGTATCCTACCCCTTCCCCCACCCCCCTTTTTTTTTTTTTCTCTCTCTCTTCTTCTTTCCCCCTTTCCTCCTTCCTGATCTCACCTTGTCTCAATGTCTTCCCTAACATTTGTTTCGTTTAATGCTAAGGGTCTCAATATTCCAGAGAAGTGGTCTCAGGTCTTATACCACTTCCACAAACGCAAAACACAAATTGTCTTTTTTCAGGAAACCCATTTCAAAACCGATCATGCGCCAGTTTTACGTAACAAATATTATACTAACTGGTTTCTCGCCAACAACCCTGAGTCCAGGTCCAAGGGGGTGGCCATAGCTTTACATAGATCTTTGGCACATCAGGTCCGGGATTGCTGGGTAGATCCTGCGGCCCGTTACATCATTTTGTCTTTAGTTATTGAAGGCCAGGATTTCACTCTGGTTAATGCCTATGCTCCTAACAAGGGTCAGGTGCCTTTCTTCCAAACCTTGGCGGATACCTTACTCCCCATAGCAAAAGGGACGATGGTTTTTGGAGGGGATTTTAATCTAACTTTAGACCCTACCTTAGACAACTCATCAGGTAAATCTGCTCTTTCTTACCGTTCTATTAAACAGGTTAAAAGGGTTCTCAATTTGTTCCAACTATGCGATTCCTGGCGTATTCTACATCCGTGTGATAAAGATTTCACCTTTTTTTCAGCTCCGCACACCTCCTATAGCCGCATAGACTATCTATTGGTCTCCCATGGTGCCCTGCCTTGGCTTTCTTCGTCATCCATAGGCAATATACTTTGGTCCGATCATGCACCTGTTTATTGTACGCTTTCTGTCCCTTCCTTCTCTAGGCCGGCTTGGTCATGGCGCCTCAACGAATCTCTACTCTTGGACACTGTTTGTGTCTCGGACCTTTCCCGTTCCATTGAGCATTTCCAGTCGGACCACTCTCGTGATCCTACTTCTCCATGTGTTCGGTGGGAAGCACTCAAATGCGTACTGAGAGGCGTCCTGATCAGGCACGGAGCGAGACTGAAGAGAGATAGGGCTTCTAAGTTGCAAGCGGCGTTACATAAAGTAGAGGGTCTTGAAACTAAACACAAACAGGCCTTATCTCCTGGGGTGCTAGCAGATCTTCTCACAGCTAGGTTGGAGGTCAACACCTTCTAGAACCCGTGTGAAACCTATCGCAGAGGGTGCAGCAAATTTTATGAAAGGTAACAAATCGGGTGCATGCTAGCTAGGGCCCTTCGACATCGCATTGAAACGTCTCATATTCCTTCATTAAGTCCGCTACCGGGAACTGGTCCACACCACCTCTGTATTAAATTTCCCCTTTACTCATTTTACTCAAACCCTTTGTAAAACATTCAATCCCCCCCTTTTTCCCTCCGGGATCAGCCCGCTTGTCCCGCTTCCGAATACCGAAGCAGCGGTCACCGAGCTGACATGCCTTTCTATTCAGGAAATCATTCAGTTATTAGTAGTCCCCGGGGGGGAAAGAGTCCGGGCCCCCGGATGGCTTAAACTAGTAAATTTTATAGGTTTTTCGGGGCCCCCTTTCCCTTAGGGTGGGGGTTTTAAAATTCTATATCGGCCGATAGCCCTTTTCCCCCCCCAATCAACTCTCCCCATATCGCGGTCCCCCAAACGGGCAAGGACCCTCGCCTGTGGTAGTTAACCGATCTCTTTTTTAAAATGTGGATTAAAATTTATCTAAAAGTACTAGCGAACAGGTTAAACCCTTTCTTCCTAGTTGATTCCCCCGGATCGGTGGGCTTTGTTGGGGGGGGAGGCCCCGCGCAATCCCCTAAAGGACTCTTGATATTATCTTAGCAGGGCCCCATAAGACCCCGTTAATGGTTCGCGTGGATGCGGAGAAGACCTTGTGGTTCTTGTCTTCTCTGTGGCTACTCTCCAGCATTTGGGATGGGTCCCCTTTTTTGCTCAAAAATTTTTGGGCCCTCTATACTCCCCGTTGCGCAACTCAAGATTAATGGTTCCCTTTCGGACCCCTTTGTTTTTCAAATGGCACTCGGCGGGTTCCCGTTTCGCCCCTCTGGTATGTTCTGGTTATGGAAAACCTTGACTGCCTTGCCCCAACCGGCATCGGGGGACTCTCTATTGGGAACATGTCTACAAATGCTCCCTTTTGCGGATGCCCTTTTTGGTCTTAAAAACAGATCCGGGGCCTCGATGCCAGCCCTGATGCGAGCTGGAGCGCTTCGGATTTTGGTCAATTTAAAAAAAGTTCCCCAAGTCCGAGGCTTCAGTTTTGCCTCCCTGCACTGTCCTAAGTTTAAAATTTTCCTCCCCATTTTTTTGGGCCATCCTCCGGTTCACCTTCTGGGTATCAAAACCCCTAGCGACTGTCTGGACTCTTCCCCTTATTTTGAGTCACTTTTAAAAACAAAATTTTTTCGGATCAGAGGGTTTGGGAACAAGAGAGAATTCCCTGGTTTGGAAGGGTGGATTTTTAAAATTTGACGACTTGCTGCTTTTGCTCTACATTCTTCAAAAATCCCTATTTACATTCCTAAATTTTTCGAGGGGTGTCCAGCGTACTTTCATACTTTTTTTGTCCTCCAATCGGCCAAGTTTGGTTTACGCTACCCCGGGCTCCCAAACTGCGGCCCCTCCAGCTGTTGGGAAACTCAACCCCCATCTTTCCCCTCTGTTATGGTTATTAATGCTGATGGGAGTTGTAGTTTTCCCCAAAAGTGGAAAGGGCCCCAGTTTGGGATGCCTGCGCTCACTAAAAGGCATAAATCGGTTGGGGGAATGGGGTTCCAGATTGTAAAAAAAACTTGGGGTGCGGCTTTTGCCGTGTCCTGGACATGGGGTTTCCCGGGGGGGTGGCAAATTGTGGACCCCCGCTGGCCCGATCGTCTTCCCTTGCCCCCGCTCCCCTTTGGGTCGGACTCGCTTAGTGGCCAAAATATCAATTTTTTCACAACCCAGCAAACTTTGGGACGATTTTTTCCTATAGAGCCCCCCAAATTAATTGATTGGAGGGGCCCCTGTTCCAAGTTGACAAAACCCTGCCTTCCCTCCCGGCCCGAGGGTCCCCCCCCCTTTCTTGGGTTTTTTAAGACACTTTTTACTCCCCCTTCATAGCCCGGGTTTGGTTCTGACATTATCCCATTTCACTCCCTTCCTCCGGAGATAAAACTGGTCTTCATCTTTTTTTAATATGCCCCGTTACGGGGCCTTTTTTAACACTCTCAAACATGTTGGTGACGTTAGGAACCCCTATTGCCCTTTGAGCAGATGTGCCCCTTGGGGCCCCCCCGCACTGTAATTTCTGCTCTCTAAGGGGGAAATATCCCGACAAAGTTTCGCTCCCATTACTTAAAGCCCGGGAAGATGACTTTAAAAGTCTTTCCAGGCCCCTGGCTGCGAAGCTTTACTTTGTCCCCAAAGCGGGATAACCCCCCAGAGCACAGGAGACGACTTTAAAAATTCTTTTAAAGGGGGTACAGGGTCCCCTTATCTTGTGCCCAAAATGGTTTTCCCCTTTGGCCAATATTGCTGGCCTGTGGTCTGGAAGTGGGCACCATGGTGATACTGGTGGGAGCAAATCCCTCAAAAAATTTTTTTGGGGTACAATTTTTTTTGGGCATCAAAGCTAACCTGTTTCTCGATCCCCCAAAAGCCTGAACGGCTCTTTTTTTTGTTTGATTTTCTATTTCGTTATAAGAATCACTTCTAGCCACTTAAATTTCAAGGCCAAAAAAGTTATTCCAAGGTATTTGGGGGTCTTTAACCACCCACCATAGAGGAGTGGTTTTCCTGAGGGGCCCAAAACATATCTCATGGAGGAGCTTTTGGTTCCTCGGAGGGTCAGGGACGCAAATCCCTCGGCGTGGGCCCCTTGGCTTTCCTTCCCCAAACTCCTAGATGCCTTTTCCCCTTCCCCTTTTCTTTTTCCCCCCCCCCACCCCCCTTTTTTTTTTTCTTTTTCCTTTCTTCCCCCCTTCCCCCCACGTTGAAGTTAATCCAATTTTTTTTATGTCATAATCTATTGGAAAAGCTAGTATGGTTGTATCTAGTATTTCTGAGTTAGTTACATCAGATTTGAATGACACGTATATTTTCCCTGTAGGAAACTTTTTGAAGATAGCTGTGACTATTTTTTTTCTACTGTACTTATTTAGTGATTGGGCCTGGGGCCCATTTTTTTTTTATGGGGGTTTTACTTTCTTGGTTTTAGGAGACTTTTCATATCTCCCTTGGTTGAATGTCGGATTTTACCTGCCTATTTTCTAATAAAGCTCTTTTGAATCATAAAAAAAAAAAATTTCTTCTTAAAGGAGTTTTCCCGTTTTCTAACTTCGTGACTGAGCCAGCTTATAGCTCACAATGAGCTGGCGTGAAAGAATAGGAAGATGACTGTGCTTGCTCAGTAGTCCCCATTCATTTCTATGGGAGTGTGCTCTGAGCTATATGTGGAACTTCTGAAGAAATAAATGGAGGGTGGGTGGGCTTTGCGGAACCGTTGCTATTTAACCAAATCTCTTACCTGGCTGGTTGCAGGCTACGAGCTGGTCACATACATGGAAGTTACAAGATGGAACAACTCGTTTAAAAAAACAAAAAAAACCGTTTAATTAAAAACTCTGAAGGGTCGTTCACCTTTTGTTGGCAATTCTAAAAGCCTAAAACGCCATGCAAAAGAGAAAACGAGGTGGCACCGGTATAAGTCTCTGTAGTCCTATATAGTGTATAGAACAGTGTCCATTTAATGCAGACAGGTGGTGCTCAGTAAAAAAGAAAGTAGCACAATTGAAATTTCAATCTTCAGAAAGTATTTACGGCACTCACCCAACTCCTTCTGCAAAAATCCGTTTATTGGAACATAAAATCAGGGAATCGGCACATTTCACAAACACAGCCAACAGCCGTTTCAAGTCCTCCGACGCTTTCTCAAGGCATGACGGGGAATAGGGCGTAAATACATCTATTTAACTCCACCGTGATGTCATTAAGACAAAACCAGTTGCACAATACCCAACATGTTAAACATCTGACAAAGCACATATATTTTACGTTTAAAATCTAAACCATTACATTATTACTTTTCTATAAATGAAGATAGATCGTTCCTATCATTCAGTCCTAGAGGTCCGAGTGCTTCCGTATCCAGTATCCATTTGGACTCTAACTGCAATAGTTTTCTATGCCTATCTCCTACATTTCTATCCAAAGTCACACGTTCTATCCCTGCAAACTGAACTTTTGATATATCACTACCATGTATTTCTTGCATATGGGACACAAACCTAGGGGCCCCCTTACCAATTCTTATTGAATAAAAATGTTCCCGAATTCGTTTAAACAACGGACGAATGGTTTTACCTATATAGTAGAAGCCGCACTTGCACCATATCGCATATACCACAAAATTGGTACGGCAAGTTATAAAATCCTTTACCTTATACTCTATTGGACCAAGCTGTATATATTTCTCATTTCTCATATATCTACAGAATGAGCAATTACCACATTTGTGATTGCCAAAAGGGACTAGATCTCTTAACCAATAGGACAATCAGACAGGACAAAAAAAAATTGTTGTATAAGAAAAGAAGAAAAGGAAAGATGGATAGATTTATTTTTTCTTTTGAATTTAGTGATATGTCTGAGTATATAAAGAGCTCAATTAGAAAGCACTGGCATCTTTTAGAGATGGATGAAGAATTAAAAGAGAGAACAAAGTCACTCCCGATAATATCATTTAGACGCTGTAAAAATATCCGTGATGAATTAGTACATAGTAGTTATGGAAAAATAAGGAAAAATTGGTTAAGAGATCTAGTCCCTATTGGCAATCACAAATGTGGTAATTGCTCATTCTGTAGATATATGAGAAATGAGAAATATATACAGCTTGGTCCAATAGAGTATAAGGTAAAGGATTTTATAACTTGCCGTACCGATTTTGTGGTATATGCGATATGGTGCAAGTGCGGCTTCTACTATATAGGTAAAACCATTCGTCCGTTGGTTAAACAAATTCGGGACCATTTTTATTCAATAAGAATTGGTAAGGGGACCCCTAGGTTTGTGTCCCATATGCAAGAAATACATGGCAGTGATATATCACAAGTTCAGTTTGCAGGGATAGAACGTGTGACTTTGGATAGAAATGTAGGAGATAGGCATAGAAAACTATTGCAGTTAGAGTCCAAATGGATACTGGATACGGAAGCACTCGGACCTCTAGGACTGAATGATAGGAACGATCTATCTTCATTTTTAGAAAGGTAATAATGTAATGGTTTAGATTTTAAACGTAAAATGTGTTTTGTCATATGTTTAACATGTTGGGTATTGTGCAACTGGTTTTGTCTTAATGACATCACGGTGGAGTTAAATAGATGCATTTACGCCCTATTCCCCGTCATGCCTTGAGAAAGCGTCGGAGGACTTGAAACGGCTGTTGGCTGTGTTTGTGAAATGTGCCGATTCCCTGATTTTATGCTCCAATAAAAGGATTTTTGCAGAAGGAGGTGGGTGAGTGCCGTAAATACTCTTTCTGAAGATTGAAATTCTAAAAGCCTTCCAAAACAACTATAGCAATCTTTGCAATCTACCAGCTTCATGCACCCTATGTAACTCTAGGTCCTGATCCTCTAATCTCTAAGCCCTTCCCAAATTACCAGCTCAGTCTTGCTTTCCTGGAAGCTTTCACTGCTGGAAAGTTTCCATAGTAATATCATGAATTACCATCTGGCCCAGGCCCGGACAGATAACGGGCTGTGTTTTAAAACAGAAGACCTAACTCCATTCTCACTTAACTCCTTCAACACCACTTCCATTGACTCGCTATCACTTCAATGTTTCTGAATGCCCATATCACGGTTATCCCAAAGGAACACAAAGACCAGGTGGGTTTTGTCTCCTCAAGGGAAGCAAGTGACAACACATTCCCCATCATATACTATGCTCCACAGGTTCTCCCTGTATGCTTTAGATGCAGAGTAGGCATTTGACCGTGTTAATTGGGTCTTTCAGGAAGTGGTCCCCAAATATGTAGGTATAGTTCTAGCTGTGTTTGGTAGAATTCCTGCACTCTATTGCTCCCCCAAGTGCAGATTCTAGTTAATGGTTCATTATCTGCCCCCATTGACATTTGCGATGGTAGCAGGAAGGGATGTCCCTTTTTCCCCTCTTCTCTATGTCCCAGTTATAGAACACCTTATGCAGGCCATAAAAGGTAATGTGGACATTCAGGGCATCACACTAGGAGACCTATGGTTATACCTTTTCAACCCACACATTTCATTACCCTCTAGAGGAATTTGGCTTCTTTAGTAACTACAAAATCAATACGTCTAAAAGTATAGCCGTGAAGGTGAACTTGGACCATATAGTTCCAGGCTGTTGTACTTGTTTCAAAATATCCCTCCCTCCTCCCACATTTTTTTAATTTTTTTTTATTACTGTAACATTTTGGACCTGGAGAAAATGGAGAATTGCCCGTTTGACCCCTTTTTAGGATAAAATTAGAAAGAGGCTTATCCATTCTGGAAATCAGCACTTTTTACTTAGTAGCTTCTGCAGTAAAGATTCCGGATTGTTTCCATCATACTTAGAATAAGCTATGGGTGCAACTGGAGAATACCCTCTATCATGCCCTGTAGCTTATCCTTCGGTACTACCCAAGCATCCGTTAAGAGTCCTACCTCTGGTGACAGAGACGAAGGTAAGACTCGCAGAATAGTCTTAACCTCTTTTCACTAGATGACCCACTTACTCCTGTCCAAGGTAACCCGAGTCTTCTTGTATTAGCCTCTACGTACCTGATCTCTGTCCTTCCTGCCAGTACTCTTCCTATGTTCCACTACTTGCTCACATTATAGTTCAACATATAATATGTGGAGTTTGTCCAGGAATCTGACTGTTCTCCCTTATTAAAATCAATTGCGTAGCTGTTAAATATAAAGGTATGTTGAACGTAGATCTCAGACAACTTTTTATTCTGTCTATTGTTAATGCTTATAAAAAGCATCTCCTTTTCAAACTATAAATATTTGTAACGGACACTACCTCCACTCAATTAAATTGGGAGGTGAGCTCAGCTGTGATTGTTCAGGCGACGATTGAACTAAGCCTTTCTTCTTGACACAGCCCCAAAACTGAATTACAAAGTTTTATCCAGACGGTACAGGTTTCCTCCTTTGCTTCACTCTTTATACTCTATGGTCTGACCACTGGTGGGATATGTGAAAACGAAGAGGGGCACAACGACCCACATATGCTGGGGCTGTTGCCATACACAGCCATTTTGGCTAAAGGTCATTGACAATTAACATTGTCACCAGAATTACTATTGCAAACGATTCTGCCCCACTCTTCATGATCCCTATACTGATCTGCACTGTACAGTATCTGGTTTCTTTCTTACCGATCTCTGAGAAGATTGTTCTCCAAAGATTATGGAGGTCTGCACAATGTTCCAAGCTCACACATTGATCCTTATATGCAATGGATGGAAAAGTTAAGAATTACACCTGTTTCTTTGGCTAATAAACTCAGACTTTACATTCAGTGGATTATGTTCTGCTCCTCTGCCACATGTTTGTCTGCCTAGTTCACTGGTGGCTTAAAGGGGTCTTCTCTCAAGGAGTTTTCTCAATGAGCATGCTGGCATCAGCCGTCCTCGTTTTCGTTTGATTATAAGGTTCTATATAGATTTACGTGTTACTACTCTCATTCAGAATTTGAGTTGTACTATAACTTTGTATTTATTACAACTACATGTTTTGTTATCTACTTTCTGCTTGCTCATCCCTTTATTCACATTCTATTATTGCTATGTAAGAAAATATAAGTCGAGAGGAGAACATGGTTTCACACAATATGTAACATTGATGCTTGTTTATACTATTGCTATCAGGCTGGTTTCCTATTTTTGTTAAATGATAATTGAAATGTCTGAGCCAGATTCAAATTGGATTATTTCTTAATAAAGCTTTGAATTAGGGAAGAGAATAAAAAAAAAAAAAAAAAAAAAGTATCTCAACTGCCTGCAGTGACCACTAGAGGGAGACTATTCCCTACTTATCTATACATTGAACAATATATCTAAAAAATTAAAAGAAGGCCGTACACTTTTAGGGATTGTTCACACAGCGTTTTTGGATCTGTATATCGCATCTAAAAACTAATTGGCCGTCGGACCCTAAACGTATCCAACATGCAGCTGTGTGTTTGGATGCAGCAGGATCGCACTTTATACTTTATTGTAACGATCCTGCTGCGTCTTTCGGACCAAGAATTGACATGTCAATGTTTGGAACGTATCAGAAAGACTAATTCGTAAGACGCAGTGAGACACGCAGCGGAGTTCACATGAATGATCGATGATGCGCGTTTCATATTAAAAGCAATGTAAATCACATTGTTATTTGTTAGATGCATATTTGGGTCCGTTTGGGGTCCAACAAACGGATGCAAACATGTATCTAAAAGCGTATGTTCACACGGACTCGACACGCTGAGTGAACATACCCTTAGGCTCAATTCCGCGTTCTCTTCAAGTAACCAAAAATGTATTATTTTAGTGGTGACAGTTCTACAAGTGTATAAAGAAATTAATAAGCACAGCACTTTTGACATTTAGGGCGACATATCAGAAAACTTAATGCGCCTAAAAAAAAAAAAAAAAAACGAGCAACTCACGGCCCATAGCATACCATTGGTAGGATATGTAATGCGCCTATCGAGACGCATTACATATGTGCCTCAATAGGAGCATTGTGCGACGGGGGCACACCGCGCACCATATTTAGGCGCATTACAAAGTGTCGTGGCCGGCGCATAATGCGCCGAGTTTTGGTGTACGACAGTTCATTTACAACAAGAATAAGGCGTCAAAAGTGGTTTTGACGTAAAATAGACCAAAACCTGGCGTTGGAATGTTGGGACATGTCGCTCTTAGGCTATGTTCACACTGCAATAATTGCGGGACATATTTTGCCCGCAATTACGTTGTCTGCTCAGGAGCGGGGGCGCCGGCGGGCAACATTCATTATTCATGGCACGTATATGCCGTGAATAATTGACTTGTCACTTAGCTCCCCCCGTGGCGTGTGCGAGCGGGGAGAGGAGACGTAATCCATAGTTCTCTATGAGAACTGTGGATTACCATAATGACTGGGACGTATCTCACCCTGTATTTAGCGCAGTACTGCGCGAAATACGGGGCGAGATACGTCCCATTGTAAGCCTTAGTGTTAGAGGGTGAGCATTCACTTTATGACCTGTATTTTACAAAAAAACAATTATGATTTGTACTGGGAGATCACAATCACTCCACAGCAACAAAATAGATAAAAGGTTTGTCTTCATAATTTGGCATTAAACTAAAAAAATGCAGTTGTATAAGGAAGACTCCCAAGCAAGGATGGATGCATACAAAGGCATCGTCCAGCAATGGTTGTTGCTCGACAGACACGGCAATGTTTATCCATTCAATGCAGCAGAAAACCGGACTCAGAGAAGGCAACCCTTTTGCCAGTCAGCACAAGTGTGATTTCAATACTGCCAATGCAACCTCAAGTCTTTTCTGCCAATGCATATATTAGCACACATCTAACAGCCCCAGCGCTTCATTTTGTAACAAACATTCCTTCATGTCTAGATCAATCAATGGTACATGGCGCTCCACATTTCCATGTCATTTATGTGCAATTGTGCCACTTGTGCACTTACAACACACAGCAGCACAGGAACAGTTCACAAATTGAGCAATTTCAGAAATACGGACTCTTAGCCCGAAAGCCAATCATCCTTTTTTGCAAATCGCTCCTTTAACCCATGACAGCAATGAGGGATATGTACAGTCTATTGCACACCTTCTATACCCACCAAGCCAGCTCACCCATGTGACTTCCTTCAGTAGAAAGTGGTCATAATTTGACTTAACACTGTACGTACATATATATATATATATATATATATATATATATATATATATATATCACCCTCCCCCCAATGTATGTATCTAGCCTACTGAGACTGAGGAACATGGCATGTTAGTACACTACACATGATACAAGATGCGGTTTTCATGGTATTTTGCACTTGTGCAAACTCCCCTTCAGTGCACCGCGGTTTGTCTGCATTCTGTTGCAAGCGGCTATTAAAGCTTTTGTGTTTGAAAGTAAGAAGAATATGGGATGTCAATATTGCTGTTGAACACTAGAAGAATGCCGGACAACCGGCCCGATTAAATAGTATATGCATACCAAATAGGCTTGGTGCAAGTATTATATTAAAGCAACCAAAGGTGGTGCATGGTGCATGAGTGGTCTGCTTATTAATATTTTGTGGAACCTCGAACAAAGCATTGTGGTGTCTCTGCATCCTATTGCATTGGTTTTCATCTGTTTGGGAATCAGTAAGTATGCTTACATTCTGTGATTTAGAATGTATCTTATGACCTACCAATATTTCATCCACTTTTTTTGCAGATGGATAAAGGAATGCTTTTGAATAAATCTGTGTCTAATCTAAGGTTGACACAGATGCACAATAAATATACCCTTTATCCATCAAATACTAATCATCAGTGATGTAAATGGTCTTACGACCTATTAAAGAATCACTGCAAAAAGTAGGAGAGCACAGTTGAGATGAAGGTATCATAAATAAGCTTCCCATTAAGCTACTTCGTGTCATAACAGAAAAGCTGTTAAAAGTAGAAAAAAATTCGAAAAACCACATGAAGGGCAAAAAAAAGGCTTTTTAAAGCCAAAAAGTCAAACAAAAAAAAATTATATGGAGACCATACGCAAAATAGGAATGTGTGAACACAAGCAAAATATTGAACAAATACACATGAACAGCTGTGAGAACAGAGGTAACAAATTTAAGTACAACACAAAACGTTAAATTAAACATTTATTCCCTTCCCACCCACTGACATTCACAAAGTTGTCACAAAAGTATATCAACTCCGAAAGAAATAAAATTAAACTGAGTGATATACACAGATGAAATATACAATAAAGCATTTGAAGAAAAATACAAAAAGGTAAATTTCCATTTTATCTATAGATATTAAGAAATATACACACGTTTTGTATATATATATTTTTTTTAGATTTAAATCAGTTTACCCCCAAAGCAATTTGACATCCTACAAGGAAAAAAAAATAAAATAAAAATCTTTTCCTGCTATATTTATGAAAACCATAAAATGGGGCAAACTGGAGATTCCAGAGGAATCAATATAACCTTCCCGCAAACACCACTGATTAGTAAACTTGTCAGAAAATATAATGGCTGCAATTTTTTGCTTTTGGCTTAGTAATTGCTTTTCTTTTTAGAGTTCGTGCAGAAAAAAGAATATGCAATAAAGTCAGACATGATGAAATATCACTTGTATGGAAAGCAGTGTACTGTTGAATACAAACCGCAAAAGTTAGAGCGTAGCGTCGGCTAAACCAGTGCCCAAAACACACGATGGATTCACTAGGAGTTTGAAATATAAGCCCCTGCTCTGACATGGCAGATTTGTGCGTTGGGTGAAGTCTATTGAAATTCAGCATATATAGCCAGCCATACACTAAGAACAGACAGGACTCCTAAAGCAGTTATCATCCATAGGAAAAATAATAAGGCATGTTGAAAGTCCAACATCTGCCAAACTGGGAGGTGTTGGAAATCTCCAGTTGCTCTAGCGCTCTGAAATGAGCCAGTTTGAACAACGTGTCTAATGTGTATGGCCAGCCACGAGGATTCTGTAGCTGACTGCAGTCAACCCACGGCCATTTCCAGATGTGGCCTAATCACAGTGATTTTAACTCCAGTATATGCATAGGCTAAAAAGTGCTTTAGTTTTTTTTTTTTTTTAAATAAAAAGGTGGCCTAGGTTGATCGCACTGGAGAGCCTGTGTTCAGCCACATGTCTTTTCCCAGTGATGACAGCTGATCACCAGGTTTTAGAGAAGCCAAATCTGAGGCGACCAGTTGATTGATGCATCGAAATCTGGTTAATAACATATTAATAGAGCTTGCTTTCAAAGAAAAAAAAAAGGGGGGGGGGCTAACACCATCCTGGCATATTTTAAAATGGTAAAGCCAAGGGATTTTTTTTTTACTTTAATTTTTTCTAATACAAAATTATATTGTATGAGGATCACATGTAAAACAAGCTAAAAACTTGTAGCTTAAAGAATTGAGTACATTTTCTAAAAATTGTCTGTAAATCAAAAAAAGCAGCAAAAATATAAAACAATTCTTATAAATATAGCATTTTGCTTTGCATTTTTTTTCTTTTAGGTGGGGGGGGGAGGGACAACAGCATTACAACTTTCTGCTGCACCACTACCACCTTATAAACTTTGATTTACACCCAATATCATCCTTGGCTAGAGAATTAAATTGCTATGGTGTATTCTAAAGCACTTATTCTATTAAAAGACAGCAAATCAATAAAATCCCAAGATAAAGGCCTCACAGAAATAGAGAAGCTGTGTGCTCAAGAGTGTGTGACCACACAGACTGTCGCCATATGGTGTCTCTGTATGGTACTGAAGTACAGATACATTTATCCATAGAAGAAATGCTTTTAATGAAGAATACCTGGCATCTGACATTAAATCACTCTTCTTTTGTAGAATTTATAAACCCCTTCAAACCTTCCAGTGCCGCCATATGAAACTGAAAGCATTTGAGGTACAATAGGGCTTCATACATTTAATAAGAGCCCTGTAATAAGGCTTTGTACAACTCAAAGGCGTTTAGGAACCAAAACACGGCATTTTTTTTTTTTTTAAACAGTTATTCTTTTAAAAATGCCTGTCCTACCGCGGCCTGCTAACCCTGGCAAAAAAAAAAGACCTTTCATGTCCGATTGTAAGAGCACAATAAAAGAGAACCAAATGATAAGATCTCACAAAATATGGTCGCTAAACACACACTCTTGATTGTGTATAAGTCAGAAAGAAGAAAGTTAATCATTAACCGAGCCCTGTACTACATGCATTGTGACAGGTAATTACTGTGAACCTAATTATTACTTATATGAATTCTGATTTTGTCAATCCAAACAAACCAAACTGTAAAAATATACAAAGTAATAATATTGAAGGATACAGTTTGTGGCAATACCGATAGTACATAAAGAGAAGAAATGATTTTTGCACTTGCACAAAGGCCACTCCGTTTCAGGTTTATGAGTACATCAAACTGATTACAGGAGTTAATTAGGGTTTTTCTGCATCATGGGCATGGGTCTTTAATGAGATCGAAATCTGTATTCAATTACTCAAGCAACAGAACACAGCCGTCAATCAAGTAAGGTGCCAACTACTCTAGTTGCGGGACACCATACATAGAAAGTGTAATTTTACATGTGATATACCAATCATGTGATAATAGATCCCTAGGACACCACTTTCAGTTGCAAAGCAGATCTGTCAGCCGAACATGCCACCCTGTGTAATGGCAGCAGATGTGAGACATTTGGCTAATGGGAGAACAAGAAGAATATATAGAGGACTAAGTTACAAGTCTGTTGTATTCTTGATGGTCATACTCCCTGACTTTTGGGGTAGCGGGCAACATGCTGCTATGTATACAGAGCACCCAATCAGCCACTGCACAGAGGGGCAGGGAGAGTGCTTCCTAAAATACAGATTCATATCTGGGAGTGCACTCCAACCCCCACATTCCCCAGTACTGTTAGCCAAAATGCTTTTATGCCATTTTGGCTACTAAGAGTATGGACACATAATTGTAATATGATACCCTTCCATAGGCTAGCATATCAAGCTGACCAATCCACTTTAAGGATCAGATGTAAACCCTTATAACCAACTCTTGAATAAAAAAGCAGCAAAATGGTTAAAATATTTTTAAGACAAGAACAGTAACTATAGTTATAGTCCTAAGAAAAACAAGCTCTTTTCAGGATATAACAAAAGTCAATAAAAGAATTGGAAGAAGCCGATGACCACAAATCCTTCTTTAAATTAGATTTATCGCTGTGTGTGTAGAAACCTAGAGTATTTCTAGTGCAGACAGCCACTCGCTCTGGAGGACCCTGCAGCTCTTATGATGAGGACTCAAATGTCCCATAAATAACCGACCCTTTAAACAAATTAGTTTCACCAATATAAAAGATCACAGTATGGAGGCAGGTAAAACACACACTGCTCTTCCTCTTACAGGTATATGTATGTATACACATCAAAATCTTTGACAGACATTTAATACAGACTGCATAGAAGAAAATTTCATCAGGTTCGAAACCTGCTAAAAGTTATAAAACATTGACATTAGGAATTATGTGGTAAACTTAGATGCACCTCTCCCATTACTTTACTAGTCCTAGTGACAGTGTTAGACTGCTTGTCACCTCATGTGACCATGTCAGCCAATCTTAGATTGTTAACCAGTAACCGGGAACCAAGAAGAATGGATAAGGCAAACCAATAAGGTTAGTATTTAACAGCGATTAGGATTTTATTCCAGGCTAAAAAAAAAAAAATGTTTCTATTAAAGGCCATGAAGACCAGTGGATGGGTAAATATTGCCTGTATAAAACTTGCATATTTGTTTAATGGCATCAGATATACTTTTGGGATGAACAATTTGGCATCGACAGGAGTTCTTAGGGGTACTGCCTAAAAGTGATTATATGAATACTGGACCAGCATGATGTTATGGATGTTGTCATACATCTCACATACATACACCCCTCCTTTCATCATTTTCTGAAGGCTGCACTTTACCGGAATGCTATTCATACCAAGAAATGAGACTATGTAGATAACATACAATGTGACTCATGAGCCAAACCACAGAAAATGCGGTAAAATATAGAACTTTCATCTACAGTTGCATTGCCATTACCCAGTCAGTTTGTATTAAATTATAAACTGGCCACATTCTTCCACCGTTGTACCTTTTGAACTAGTTTCCAAAGCAGAAGCAACTACAGGGATATGGCTGCTGAAATACATCTAAATGTAGAATTACATAGCAACTACTGAAGATAAGGTAATACATGAACTGCACCCCAAGATCACTAAAGGCACAAATACCGGTTCTGTGCATGGTCAAAAGCTTATGAGTATACCCTCATAGTCATCGTTTAAAGCCTCATGAAGATAGATGACAGTCTGACTGTCCCTAACTTTTGTTGCTGAATGAAACAAGTATTAGGCATACTCGATCTCCGCATGCCTGACCCAGTGATTTAGGTCAGGAAAAAAGTGGTGCCAGAGGCATCTGCCAGCTACTGCCCCCTTCACTTTAACAATGATGGTAGAAGACTGGCTAGCATTGTATAATATGCTACATCTCTAAGCACTTTTAGGGCGTGTTCACACGACAAGGGACAAATACAGTTTGGTTTATCCACAATGAGCGGAGAAAAGCCCTCCCCCTTTACAGATTCGGTCCGAAAACCGGAAGGGTGTGCTTGTACAATGTCTTGCGGGCGGCCTGCGGACAGAAAAACCGCCAGGTGGAAAACCTGTGCAGTGGGGACTGCTGCACGGGTTTTCCATAGAGCCCCGTTCTGCTCATTTGCGGACGTTTTTTTTGATGGTCTGCAAAACGTCTGAAAAACGGACGAAAAACCCGTGCAGTGGGGACATGCCCTTATACTGTGTCTCAATCCCTCATAGTTTAAGGTCTCTGCTTGAGATCAGTGAATGTAAAGTGGTCCTGATAATACATCAAAGCATACTTGGCTTTCAATTCTGCATTACTGCTGCAATTATTGCAAAGTACTCCCCAACAAGAACGCTATACGATCAGGACAGGCTTTTACTGTAAAAAAAAAAACAAAAAAAAACAAGGATTGAGTGTCTCCATCTACTACAACTAGAGGAGAGTTGAAAATGGAATGGAATTCAAGTATGACACTGAGCAATTACTCAGTTCAAAGTACTTAATTACTGAGTCATCAAATTGTCATTACAAAAAAAAAAAACAGAGAACCCCTTTAAAAAGATACATAAAGCCTTGCTTATACTCTAAAAATCTTACTTTTCTTTACCCAATGTATTCGGTGCAGTGAAAAACCATCCAGATATTTCATGGAAGTGAACTGGGTGTTAGGTTCTCAGGGATTGCTGCAGGTCTATTCATTAAACTACAGCATGTCCTGTTACAGTTTTGCACTATTTACTTTGGCTGCATAAAATGACCCATACAAAATTGACATACAAGTTTTTGCAGCTCTCTCTGTGGCAGGTTTTTAGGCCTTGCTGAAGCCTCATTTCCAACAGACTTCTAAATTTCTCAACTCCAGGGTGGAGCTTAGTTGTTATTCATTCAGCTACTGACTGACAAAATAGAGACCCTTCATCAACAGCTGACATCTGCAGATATGGGAAGAAAAAATAGTAGTAGTAGTAATATGAATATAACAGCCACTTGGTGTTTCAAGTTAGAAAATCCTCAGTAACAAAAAATGAGGAGAAAAATGAAAAATAAAGGAAAAAAGTTAAAAAATAACCAACCTAAGTACCAGAGAATAGTGGTGCATTGAGCACTCCAAATTACTTGCAAATACATTGTAAGAGGCTCCACAAAACTATGCCACAGATCAGAATGCTGGCATCAAATTTGATATTGTTCAGTGAAGAGGAAAGTGGCTGTGATAAGTAATGGCTGCATTTTGGCATTACATTCTAGTAGTTCAGAAAAAGACTCCTTGGAGTTTGAACACTGTTCTTAAAAATATTATAAGCCAGCTCACAAATACATTGTAAGAGGCTCCACAAAACTATGCCACAGATCAGAATGCTGGCATCAAATTTGATATTGTTCAGTGAAGAGGAAAGTGGCTGTGATAAGTAATGGCTGCATTTTGGCATTACATTCTAGTAGTTCAGAAAAAGACTCCTTGGAGTTTGAACACTGTTCTTAAAAATTTTTATAAGCCAGCTCACAAATACATTGTAAGAGGCTCCACAAAACTATGCCACAGATCAGAATGCTGGCATCAAATTTGATATTGTTCAGTGAAGAGGAAAGTGGCTGTGATAAGTAATGGCTGCATTTTGGCATTACATTCTAGTAGTTCAGAAAAAGACTCCTTGGAGTTTGAACACTGTTCTTAAAAATATTATAAGCCAGCTCACAATCTTGACTACCCAGACTTTTTGCTCAAATTTGATATGTGCTTTAAATGAAGCCATTTTTCAGTGCAACTTGCGCAAATGGTTAAAGCAAACTGATTTTAACCATGTTTCCTACACAGACACAACTTAGACAAGCACAGTATAAGCAATATTGCACTGTGACTGTAGAAAAATGTTTTCCTCATTAAAAAAACCCTGCATCATGCTAGAAGAAATCCAATTATATATTTTTTCTCCTATACAGGCTTCTCACTAGTAGAGAAGTAACAGTGAAGATATTTAAGAAGCTGACACAAGCTACGTCATACACGAACATGCTTTGAAAGAAGTATAGGATCTAGTGTAGTCCTGGGATTTCCAAAACCTATTTTTGTGAATAGAACATTTCATTAAGGTGCCTCAATCAAGTCAGACCCTGTTCACATACCCTGTTATGGACTTCATAGTTTCTGCGAGTTTCTCTGAATTGCATTTGTATAGTGCAATATGGCAGCCATTCCCATTGATAAAAGCTAAGTCTCAAGGTTTCAGAAATTATCTTCATTTCACAATGTGTAGCGCATAAACTTTGTAGTATGTACTAAAAATGTGTCGATCCAATAGAAAAAGGGATAGAACGACCCAGGATATGGTAATCCATACATATGTGCAAAGCAACCAAAGTAAAACAACAAAGACATACCTGTCTTAAAGAGTACCTATCACCTCCAGGGAAAACCTCTTGAAGTAACAGCAGACTAAAATACAAACGCTTCCATAAATATGTTTCATTAGGAAAATCAAAGCATTTCACCTGTAATTGTTTTTTTAAAAAGTGTTGGCCCTGTAAGATGGGACTGAAGTTGGGCTAAGTTTGCATATGACCGTTTAATACAGCTGTCAACATAGTGAACCATCAAGCTAACTGCTCTGGGAGAGACCACTGTGAAAGGGGGAGCCAGGAAGTCTACATCATAATCACACTGGTAAAATCCGGGCTGCTATTTCTGTGCACATTAGCAGCAGTGTAATTTAGATGCCTTTAAACCCTGTCACATTATGTCCTCTGTGTGCGGTGTCTGCTGCAGTATATGTAGTGAGAGACTCAGATTAACCCTGTATAAGCAGCTATATCCTCAGCTCCCCCTGCAGAGTTGGTATCTCTCAAAAGAAGGAATCCTGCTAGATACGGATCTATGCCTAAGAAAGTGAAACTAAAGCCTGTGTGTCTAATACTGAGGTAAACCCTCTGAATGACCAATAACGGATAAAAAAAAAGTCTTATAATTTCATCTATTATTTTTTGTGTGTTTGTGTGGAAGTGATAGGTACTCTTTAAAGTTTAATCTCACAACTGCTACAAAAGGTAGAAAATACACAAATCACAAATATGACAAAACATTGTAATGACCATTATTTTTTCATTAATGGCACATGTTTTTCCCGATGAAAAAGAGAATGGAAACAATTATGAAATTAAATTCAAAAGGGTAAGAAGGGGATTATTGTGTAACCTGCACAATTATCAGCACTGTCTTAAAGTAGGATTTAGTCATTAAAACTGAAAGTGCGTACTGACTAAAAAAAAAAAAAAAAAAGTGAGGAGGAGCAGAAACAGGAGTCTGTATGTAAATATAAAAAAATTAGTGGAAAATTAACTGAATAAAATAGGATTTAAATACAGAAAATCAGCACAAACAATGAAAACAGAAGAAACCAAGGTTACAGTGGTGCAGAAAGAAGCAATCATGTAGTGTGGATGGTTGGATGAAAGTGATATCCAGTGAGGGGTCACCAATCTGCATTGGCCAAGAAGATGATGCTGGAGTTTTGTCTGGTGCTGATCTAATGAAATATTTGATTTATGATTTGGTTTATGCACAGGATTACAAACAAATTTTGTAAAGTTTTCTCATTCCATCGACAGAAAAAAAGTGGGTTTTTTTTTTCTTTATCATTCCGTTATTTTTTCCTCTACTTTACCTGGAAAAACACATGCAGTTAATTAAAATAACTTACTTAGCGGTATTTTTTATAAAGCCAGAATGTACCAGTGTTAAAGACTTATGAATTGTGTATTTGCTACAAAGCTGGATGAGCATCTGCTAAGTACAGCAATTCCAACATTTTTGCCATGAGTTGTAAAAGCTATTAACACCCAAGAACTAAACCAGTCTCCTTTGCCAACTCCTAACCAACACAAAGCATATTAGATAGTTATAATGGGAATTGGCCAAACTTTTTTTTTGAAACAAAAAAAAACTCCCTTTACAAGTAGAATAGGTTAGATAACACACATGTCTAGGACATTTTAACTTCCCAGAGCATGAATATACAGTAAACACAATGGAGACAGGCTATGACGTGTCAATAGTGATAGCAACAAATCTCAGTCTTCTAGTAGCAACTTCCACACAGCAAACAGATTTTGAAATTTAGACTACTCTTTATAAATGAAAAGATGTTCTAATATTATAATACCAGAATAAAAATCTATTCATGTAATGACCATTCAAAAGAAACCCCAATAGTTGACCCTGTGCCTAAAGATCTACAATACATATTTAAAGGGGTTTTCTCGCTACAAAGATCATATCTCAAATGATGGGGACAGTAAAAATAGGCACTTTTGCAATTGGTTTGCAGATATAAGCTAATATGTATCTATAGCCATTTCTGCAGCAGGTGGACGGGACACACCCCCTTTCTGTGATTGGCTGGCTGATATGTCACTCAGCCTGTTCAGACATGCTCCCTCAACGGGAAATGCCCCTGTGCGGTGATTGAGTTGTGGAACATGAAAGTGAAAAAAACTGCCTATGATGGCTATGTCTGTATCATAAAGGCTGTCTCAGCTCCTCTCTATGCCCCTACTCCCAGTCATAATTCTATGTAAAGGATCTGGGCAATTACTGAGTCTCTAGCTGCTAGATTCACTCTCCCCTCATACAACACAGCCTTATACCCTGCTCTCCCCCCATGTAACAGCCTTATACAGTCTGATCTACCTCCTGCCAGAGAACAGAGAGGGAAGGTGGGCAGTGTTCCTTTCTCACATTTGTTTCATCAGTTCAGGCTGTATGTATAACTGCTTATACCAATGCAGGTGTTCTGGTTACAAGGAGCTTGTGTAGCCTGGGATGGCGCCGACAGCTCTGCAGGGATGAGAACACTGCATGAAGCTGCAGAGCTGTGACTTCCTCTCCCTTCCATTGCTCACACACACAATGATGATGTCACAACTCTTCAATGAGGGAAGATATGCATACTAGGAGGAGAGACTCGCCCCTGGATTTGAAGCTGTAACAGATAGACACAGCTCAACTCTGCCAAAATGTGTGATGAGAAAACCCCTTTAATGTTGAAAAGGGGCTGCAACTTCCTCTAAAAAGGTTTGTGGAAATCCTCTGGGACTAAAGCAAGAGTTCTCCATGTATTCCCCTACGCATGTGCAATGTTCTGGGTCAAAGTACTCACGGTAAATGAGGATCACGGTGCGCTCAAAACGGCTATGAACGGACATTAAGTCAGCAAATAATAAAACAGTAAATTAGCTGCATTTCATTACACAGGAATTAACACTTACCTACTTCTATTCTTATTGACGTCAAATGATCTTCCTTTCTAAACAGTAGTCCTGAATATTTTAATAGTTGACACACTCTGAACATAAGCTGGTCACAAACAAGAGGATGGGCTCAGCTAATAATCTAAGGCTCTGTTCACATTTGTACTGTGGTTAACATTTAAAAGAACACCATGACATATCACAGATGTGTCAATGTATTGTTTTCCCATTGCTGACTTAACCACAAGACGAATGGGATGAGAGCCTTAAAGGATCAACACTAAATATGAGAAGGGAAGCTTTTTAGAGAGTGTGTATATATATATATATATATATATATATATATATATATATATATATATATATTTATATATATATATATTTTTTTTTTTTTTTAATTAACCTTAAAAAGGTGGAGGAACGTAGAGAACGAAAAAGAAAATAAAAAAGAAAAGCATACTTACCTCTCGGTCCCCTGTTGCTTTAATGTGATCCACTTCTCTTCATGTCCTGTGCCACCTGACAGCAGAGGCTTGCACTTCATTCCCTCACTATGGAGCACAAGCCTCCGGTGACAGACTGCACATGAAATGAAGAACCTGAAGCCCTACAGAATGGCAGAGGCAGGGGATCCACAGGTGAGTAAGCCCTTGTTTCTATTTTGCCCCATTTGAAGTTTATAAAAAAAAAAAAAAAAAAAAAAAAAAAAAATAGAACCCTGGAAAACTCTTGTGACACTCCATGTGAAGGCATCTGAAGTCTAACATGCCAGCTTAAAATGTTCTCCCACCCCCAAAAGACCACTGTATAAAAGCCTGTTTTTCACAGGACTTTCCATAAAATCAGACTGCAAAAGACTTGGGGCATATGGATATTTATTGTTGAAGGCTGTTTTCGGGGTGGCAACCATAGAAGGGACTTAAATGTCCCGTGGTATGGGATTAAAATATTGGTAGTTACGCATGAATTAATGTGCTACCGGTATAAAAAGTCACAAAACCCATGGTGATACACTTTCTATGGCATTTTCTCATTCTCTCAATTGTAACGCAAAGTCTGATACAGCAGAAAGGGTTGGGGGTCAGAAAAACATTTGTGGTTGAAATTGACATTAAAAAAATGTGCTACAATCTTTACATGGTCAGACCATCTGCCTTCTAATAATTGCCATTATTTAAATATATAATATATAAAAATAAATAAATAAATGACAATGGGCAACAGTCAATAGAAATGATCCTTTCGGGTGACCAAAATTAATTGAATCTCTATGTAGATGTACATTTTTTCCTATACTAATCCATTTTTTTGTATTTTTTTTTTAAAGATTTATGTAAAAAGCATTTGCACCATTACAAAAGTGCAATTTCATATATTGGGGTATGCACAATAAAATGGTAGAATATTCAAAATGATAAAAAAAAAAAAAAAAAAAGAAAAACAAAACCATCATGCAGAAATAAAGTTCCCAAATAATACGGGGTTTCTGCAAATTGCACCCCTTTCTGAAATTTAAGTTTGTATTGTTCTTTTATTTCTAAGTCCTATAAACCAGCACACCAGTGCTGATAAAGAAGTGCAAATAATTCTTTGAGCTCCCTATGTATCAAATTAGCACCCATTTTATTTATATTTATATTTTTTGTTTTTTTTTTTTTTTTTTTTTTTTTTTTTTTAAATGTTCATGATCCAATTCTGTGGTCAGCTGGGGAAAAAAAAAAGTAAAAAGAAACAGACTCAAAAGTTTGTAAGCTTCCAGTACAGTCATGAAGCCGTTTGATACAGTTGAACTGTTACGGCACAACGAGGAAGTTCACACAAGTCCAGTTCTGACAGCTATCTACACAGGTCCGTCTCCCGCTTGTGCTTGCGTTTTTTGCTGTGGAAGTGCTGGTGCTGTGCTTTGCTGCTCTGTAGATGTCGGCTTGGCACTGATGTGCCTTGGCTTGTGTTGGGCTGGGTCTGGAAACCTTTGCTGGAGGACACTGAACGGAAGAGTCTGGTTGTGCCATGCTGAAAGAAATAATGGATCATAAATGTATTAGTCCATATTACATACAAGACCAAAACGTCAATCTTTAAATAAACTCTATATTGTGAAATATGACACGTCCCAGGCAGGCCTTAAATTAGATGCCACCCAGTTTGCTATCTTCTATTGGTCCTCCTCCATGAAGATACTGTCATACAGTGTAAAATAAAGAAACGGTACACAGTCACGAAACAATAGTGCGTTACACTGGTTCAAATAGATTTCCACAGAGCCGTCAGACAATGCAACACCATGTATGCAAAAGCATACTCTGTTGTACCTTAGTAGCATTGCTATTCAAGGTAAATACCAGACAGTACCCAAAAAACAGCCATAATAAAACAAATGGATAACAATATATACTTAAAAGGACAGGCAGACCCTGTATGAGCATGGATACAGAAAGCACCCCGCTGGACTTCTAAGCACAGGCTAAGCAGAAGTTTAAATGAAGTTATACTGAATCTTCTCCCATATACTATAGGTCTGTCAACATATGGTAACTGACAGTTCTGTATGCTAGATATACAGTACAGTGAATTTATGGTGGACACAAGCCTGGGTCGCCAGACTCTTAGATGTTACTTTTTACTGCAGAGGAAGTTTTATTAGATTACACAAATTTAAAACATTTGCCCATTTTTTTTTTTTTAAGATCCTTCTGCATTATGTTCTTAATGTACTTGTTATGGCATAAAACAAATGCACCAACAGGGTAATGCCAGCATCCAGACAAGGAAACATTCAATAATACATGATCCAGCATTAAAAATCTGCATGCAGCATATCCAAAAAAATGTTAGTATCCGTATTAATAACATCCACACCAACACATATCGGAGCAACAGTCTTAGGCTAGGTTCACACGGCTTATTGCGGGGACGGATTTCGTGTAATGGAGGGGGGGGGGGGCATAGACAACCATTATCCACGGCGCGTATCCCGCTGGGATAATGTGCATGTCACTTTCTCCCCGCTGCCATATTTTGCACAGTATGGCACAGAATACGGGACCAAATCCGTCCCAAAATAAGCCGTGTGAACATGGCCTTTAGTGTGAATAAGGATTGTTGCTCCACAACACATCAGTGTGGACACACTTTATATGGATACTTACTTTTTTGGGGATATGCTGCATGCAGATTTTCAACTTTGGATGAATAAAAATCACGTTTTATGGATTGCCAAAACGTTTTTTGTGTCTGGACGCTGGAGTTACCCTGTTGGTGCATTTGTTTCACACTTGCATAAGGGCTGGACATTATATATAGTTTGCATACTTATGGCGTCCCCTGGTGTTCTCTTGATTCAACTCCCTCCCCAGAGTGTGATAAAATCCATAGCTTTCTAGTGTACTTATTCTTATAGGCTGAACTGCACACTCTGCTGCCTGTATACAAAATGACCCAGGTGATGGGACTGAAGTACTGGCCATGTGCACCCACCAACACTGGAAACATAAGGTAGAGGTTTGGAGAGGGAATCCGTGGGATAGCAGGGGGCTTCATATCAAATATTTGAGTGCAAATTCTAGACAGAAGAACATGTTATAAATTATTAAAAAACGGACCTGTACTTTGTGACCTAGCTGACTAATATTTAATCAAAGGACAACCACTTTAAAACAGAGGATGGTTTCCTAATGAAGTTCTAGGGGAAAAAAAATAAGCTGTGTCTAAGTAGAACAACAATGACTCCAGAAACAAATAATAAAGCAAGCAAAAGGATCTTGTCCACACTCTGTCCGCAGGATCTTCTGCATATTCTTGAAGCAAAAAGTGTCAGAAATAAATTCTGCAGAGAACATGAGGCTATTCTCTTGCTAATCTCTTACATTTTCTGCTGGTAAATTGCTTAGTGAGGGCTAGGCTTAATTTTTCTGTCCTATTGTACACTGCTGTGGGCGGAAACAGTCATTGGCATTTGGGCAGGATCCCACAATGCAGAAGCAAAGCATGTGATTACCCTATAGCAAAAGGATCTATTCGCTATTGGCCACATGACTTTACAGGTGTACAACATGCAAAACCAGGAAGCCGCTATAATCAAAAGAAAACCCCAGAGAAGAGCATAGCTCATATTGTCAACTTTCAAAAATGAAAAACGGGAGAATTTAGTGGGGGTTTTGCCGAGCGCGCCCGGCAAAAATTTTTTCATGGCCACGCCCATCTTGTTGTTGCCCGCCCCTTCAAAAAACCCCCACCCCCCACTCCCCCTAACTGCAAAAACGGTTTTAAAGAAAAGCCGGGTAGATCCCCTTATCCAGGTATTGCCCCCCAAAACCCGGTATGCCCCTTACGGCCCGGGGTGGGGTGCCCCCCATCTGTTAGCCGGGTAGGTGCCCCCATTTTGTTAGCCGGTAGGTGCCCCATCTGTTAGCCAGGAGGGCCCCTCTGTTAGCCAGGTGGGTGCCCCCACTTTAGCCAGGTGGGTGCCCCCTCTGTTAGCCGGGGTGGGGGCCCCCATCTGTTACAGGTAGGTGCCCCCATTGTTAGCCGGGTAGGTGCCCCCATCTTTTTAGCCAGGTGGTGCCCCCATCTGTTACCCAGGTAGGTGCCCCCATCTTTTGCCAGGTAGGTGCCCCCACTTTTTACCCAGTGGGTGCCCCCATCTGTTAGCCAGGGTAGGTGCCCCAATCTTTTAGCCGGGTAGGTGCCCCCTCTGTTTGCCAGGTAGGTGCCCCCTCTGTTTGCCGGGTAGTGCCCCATCTGTTTGCCATAGAGTCCCCATTTTTCCAGGTAGATGTCCCATTGTTTCCCAGGTAGATGTCCCCATCTTTTCCAGGTGATGTCCCCATCTGTTTGCCAGGGTGCCCCCCTCTGTTGCCGGTAGGCCCCCCGTTCCCAGTGGGCCCCTCTTTTGCCAGGTAGTGCCCCCTCTTTGTCAGGTGTGCCCCCTCGTTCCGGGTAGTTTCCCTCCTGTTAGCCAGGAGAGCCCCCTAAACAAATAAAAATCAAATAATAAAATCCATTCCTTAACCGGGCCCTGCACGCTGCCGCTCCTCCCCGATCTCCTCACGGCGCGGGGGGAAGTGAGAGCAGCCGCGCGCCCCCCCTGCAGCCGCGCGTACTTCCCCCCGCGCCTTGACCTGTATGACGCGCACACACCCGGGGCCGACATAAGGGGGAGGAGGGAGGGGGGGAGCGATCCCCCCTGTCCCCCCCCGCACAGTGGCCGCGGGGGGGTGAGCGGCCGCTCGGGGGCCGCTTCACCCGCCGTAGGGGCGTCCCCGGCGCAAGAGTAGCGCACCCCCCACTCTTGCGCCGCGGTAATTTAAAGGACCCCCCCCTGCAGGCGGCGGGAGGAAGGGGCCCAAATCCCCCGGAGGGGGGGAGGGGACCCCAAATAGCGGGACCCCCCCGCCAAAAACGGGAAAAAGTTGGCTGTAGGCATAGCGCTACTGCATTGTGCTGCATCTCAGTGCCGGCTTCTGCTAGGTGGAAACAGACTGACAAAGACACAAGACTAAAGAGCAGACACTGGGGGAGATGGGGGCTGATCTCAAAGATCGGCTGTGCTTGGGACTCCCACAGAAGTGAACAGAGGGGCCAGGATTGCATGATAATGAAAAACAGGGTGTCAAGATGTAAATAACCCCTAAAGATACGCTACAAAGTTTCTTAACCTTGCCTATACTGTCATTTATGGAAATGTTTAAAATTCTCTTGATCATTAAACTTAAAAATCACTGTTTATATTGCTGGCAGCCTTCTAAGGGTGCATTCACACGGCAGTGGACAAATACCAGTCCGTTTACCTGGCCGGGTTTTTGGGGGCCCCCCAGGGCCCACGCGTGCGGGGGAGGGGGGGGGGGATTGGATTGGGGCGATGACGAAAAGAAAAATCCCCCTCCCATTGAGGGTTCAATCCGTCCGGAAACCGAGGGAAGAAGAACATGTCAATGCTCTTTGAGGGCCCACGGGGGGAAAAACCCCTGGGTGGAAAACCCGGGGTGGGGGTGCTGAACGGGTTTTCCATAGAGCAAATTGTGCAAAATTTTTTGGGTTTTTTTAGGCGGTTAAAAAAGTAAACCGGCTGGGAAAAACCCCCCCGAAAACCCCTGCCGTGGGGGCATGCCCTAACACGCTAAACAGCCGAAGGCACTAAAACGAAACTAAAAAAGTTTATTTAATAACTAGAGAGGAGTGATTTCTTTTGATCAACTCAAGTTTGTCAAATTGCTAGTGATTAGCCTGACATTATGATTCACTGGGCAAATCTACAGTGGGGGAAAAAAGTATTTAGTCAGCAACCAATTGTGCCAGTTCTCCCACTTAAAAAGATGAGAGGCCCTTTAAATTTACATCATAATAGACCTCAACTATAAAACAAATAGGAAACAATCCAAAAAATACATTGCGATTTTGGAAAGAATTTATTAGCAAATTATGGTGGAAAATAAGTATTTGGTCACCTACAAACAAGCAAGATTTCTGGCTCTCACAGACCTGTACCATATTCTTTAAGAGGCTCCTCTGTCCTCCACTCACTACCTGTAGTAATAGCACCTGTTTGAGGTTGTGGACAGGTGTCTTTTATACTGATAAGTTCAAACAGTCACACTCCAAACTCCACTATGGTGAAGACCAAAGAGCTCTCGAAGGACACCAGAAACAAAAACTGTAGCCCTGCACCAGGCTGGGAAGACTGAATCTGCAATAGGCAAGCAACTTGGTGTGAAGAAGAAAACTATGGGAGCAATAGTTAGAAAATGGAAGACATACAAGACCACTGATAATCTCCCTCCATCTGGGACTCCATGCAATGATCACAAGAACGGTGAGCAAAAATCCCAGAACCACACAGGGTAACCTAGTGAATGACCTGCAGAGAGCTGGGACCAACCTAGCAACCGCTGCTATTAATAACCCACTCCCCCGCCCGGGACTCCTACACTCCCAGACGAGTCCCCCTGCTAAAGCCAGTACATGTCCGGGCCCATCTGAAGTTTTCTGGAGTAATATTTGGAAATTGTCCTTGGCACTCTTATCAATAAATCGGGTGCAAACCTAAAGATCTAGTCAATGGAGAAGAACTAGGCTGCACTCCAATACATATTCACAACTTCTTCATGAGTACTTTCAAAATTTTACCCAAAAGTTATTGATTTATTAGTAGACAAACATGATTATTTCACCGACCTCATTAAAAAACTTCCTGGCTTCAGACGCAAATAACACATACAGATCTTCTCAAAAAAAAAAAAATTTTTTAAACAAAAAATTAGATTTTGATAAAGGATTTCTTTTTAAAAAGGCCCGATAAAAGGACCCAAAAACGAAACATTACGGGGAATCGGAGTTTGTTATTCAATGAGATGGAATTCTTTGTAAAAAAAAGTTTTTTAAAATTACTTTGGGGTTGAAAAAAAATTTGGGGGTCTATAATGAATAAAAATTTTGGTTTAAAATTTTAAAAAGTACCATGAAAAAAGTTTTTGAATATGTAGGGGGGTTTGCAAATTCTTCTCCATTGAAATTTGCTAAAACATTTGGATATCCAGAAGAGTATTGGGAAAATTGTCATAAGGGTCAGAGGGAAAACCAAAGTAGAACTTTTTTTGGGGTCTTTCCCCATGTCAAGGAACCAATAATTTTTGCCTCTTTTTTTTTAAATTCTTTTGAATTTTTTTAAATTTGGTAGAAATGTCTCAGAATACAAAAGGGAAAAAAAAAAATTTAGAATTAATGATTTTCAAATTTCGGAAAAAAGGGGCGAATTTTGGTGTTGCCTTTCCTTTACCTTTTCCCATAACTCACTAAAAAAAAAAGATAGAAAACAAAAAAAAACACCATTCTACTCAAAACTGTCAGGGTTCCATAGATTTTGTCCCCAATAATTTTATTTAATTTTCCCCTAATTTTTTAAAACCCCTTTCGAAAAGAAAATTTTTAAAAGCCCCTTTTTCCAAAAAAAAAGGTTTCCCCCTCTCACTGCCAATAGTGAAAAAGAGAAATTTTACCCTTTCTGTTCGCTGTGCCGCTGTTTAAAACCGGAGCGGGGCCCCCCTCCCCTGTCTGTGGGCGGGGGGAGGAATTTTTTTGAATCCCTGAGGCCCCCACCCTTTTTGGGCCGGGGCTTCACGGGTTCAAAAATGTTTTCCCCCTTCCCCGCAGGGGGCAGAGAGCAAAAGGCGGCAACAGAGGTGAGGAGGGTCCCCGGGGGTCCCGGGTACAGCCGCACAAACGCACATGTAAGTTGAAGAATTTTTTCACAGTGGCAACTGAGCTGGCCGGGACCCCTCCTGAAGGGGTGCCCGGCCCTCCCTTTCCCTGAATGTGGGGGGGCCCCCCCTTTGGGACCCTGGCCCCAGCCTTAAAATGGGGGGGGGCCCCGTTAGGGGAGCCCGCCTTTCAGGGGGGGGCCCAATAAAAGGGGGGGGGGGGGGGGACGGAGGACATGCCCCGGGTTTGGCACCCAGCCTCAAAGGGCCCCTAATACGGGGGGGGGGGGGGGGAAAAATGCCCCCCGGGGGCCCGAATACTGGGGGGGGGGGAACCATGCCTACAGGGGGGCCCAATACTGGGGGGGGGGGGGGGGGGAAAACCAAAAAGGGGGGCCCATTAAGGGGGGGGGGGGGGGGGGGGGAAAAATCCACGGGTACCCTGAGGGGGGGGGGGGGGAACTATGCCTACAGGGACCCCCAATCTGGGGGGGGGGGGGGGGAAACTATCCCAAAGGGGGCCCGAATACTGGTGGGGGGGGGGGCGGGGGGGGGGGGGACTTGCCCACGGGGGCCTTAATACTGGGTGGGGGGGGGAACTATCCCCACGGGGGGGCCCGAATACTGGGGGGGGGGGGGGGGGGGGACTATGCCCACAGGGGCCCTAATACTGGGGGGGGGGGGGGGGGGGGACTATGCCAAAAGGGGGCCTTAATACGGGGTGGGGGGGGGGGGGGGGGCTGCCGACAGGGGGTTTAAATACGGGGGGGGGGGGGAAACAATGCCTACAGGGGGCCCTAAAGGGGGGGGGAACAATGCCAACAGGGGGCCCAAATGACTGGGGGAGTGGGGGGGGGGGTGGATAATTTTTCCTCGGGGGGCCCAAATCACGGGGGGGGTTTTCTATTCTCCCTAGGGGGGGGGGGAAATTTCCTAAAAGGGGGCCCTAATCTCGCGAGGGGACTTTTCCCTACAAGGGGAACCCTAATTACAGGGGGGGACTATTTCCCCTAAAAGGGGGACCCTAATCAAGCGGGGGGGGGGATTTTGCCACAGGGGGCCCTAATCTACGGGGGGGGGGGGTTTGGGGGGGAAGGGGGGGACTATTTTTGCCTAAAAGGGGGGGCCCAAATTCTACGGGGGGGGCCCTTTTCTACCTACAGGGGTGGCCCTAAACTACCCCCCGGGGGCCCAAAGCTCCCTTTCGTCCCCCCAAAGCTACTAGCTATCCCCGGTGGTTTCCCTAGTTTACCCCCGGGGGGGCCCCGTTGTACCTACTTTCCAATGGGGGACCCCCATAATTTACCAGGGGGTAATTTTTTTCCTTTTTGGGGGCCATTAAAAAATGGGGAGTTTGTACATGGGGGGGGGGGGCCACTCAGTTGGCAAAATGAAAAAAAAAAAAAAGTGAGGAGTTAGGTGTTTTTTGTTGTAAATTCTACAGGGACGGGGGTGGACGGGGAAGTCATAAAGGGGTCTGGACCGAAAAAGGAAAAAGGGGAAAGGGGATTAAAATTTTAAAATTTCGAACCTTTCCTTTTAAAAAAGACTAAAAACTTTTTTTTAAAAAACCCGGGGGATTTTTCCTAATTTTTTAATTTTTTTTAATTTTTTATTTTGAAAAAGGGGCCTAAAATTGGGTAAATGGGTTTTCAAAAACCATTTTTAAAAAAAGGTTTTTTCGGGCCTTGTATGGGGGCCCTTTTTTTTTTTTAAAATTTTTTTTTTTCGGGTTTGGGGGGGGGGGGCCCGGGGGGCCGGGGGGGCAGGGGGGCGCCCCCAACCCCATTAGGCCCCCTTCTTTTTTAATCCAAACGGCGCATATTGCGCTGGATAATGTGCATGTCACTTTCTCCCCCCTGGCGGATTCGCCGGGGGGGAAAAGGAGCGAGGGAATCACTGTTTTTCTTTGGGGAAACGGGGGGTTTTAAACCGTAATTACTGGCGGTTTGGCGCCTTTTACTGCAGCGAAAACCCGGCCCCAAAATTTCCCCCGGCCCGCCAATCGCGGGGAAAATACCTTTTGTGAAGGGCCCCCTTAAATTTTAAAAAATTTTAAAAAAAATGAACGTCCCTGCTATGCCCCTTAGCCAAATTTACCAAATTTCTGTTGGGATTAGATGGGCTCATTTTTAAAAATTTTTTTATTTAAATTTGTCAATTTGAAAAATCTGGAATTCAGATCTTTTTCAGCTTGTGGTCTAAAAGTGTGGGGGTCTAAAAATTTTTACAAAATAATCTTGATTTTTAGAAAATTACTGTATTATTTTATTTTTTTCAGCTTAGAAGCAGGAGGGGGACAAAAGGGGGAAAAAGCTTTTTTAGGGCTAAAGGAAAGGAATAAAACGAGGTAGACATTGAATGCGGGACCCGATGCAGGCCAGAAATCTGAAATCATGTAAAGTATCTCCCCCCCGAAAGAGTCGGGAAAGTAAGGGAAATGTTCACAGGGCGTCTTGTGTCCATGTGAACACCCGTTTTTTGGGGATGGTTTTGGGGTGCGCCCGAACGGACCCGGGCACGCCCCCAAACCCACTGCAGGGTGTTTAACACTGCCCCCCCAAGGGTTAAAAACCGTGCACCCATTCACTGGGTGGTCGGTTTGGTATTTGCTTAAGTTTGCCCGTTTGGCATTTTTCGGATGGCTCCAAAAAGTGCCCTTTTCAATGCTTGTTTGGGGGAAAAAAAGAGGAATTTCCCCGGGTTAATTGGGGCACCCAAAAATTTTTTGGGGCGTTTCTCTGAAAAGGGCCCAAAAAAACCCCGATCCTTGACTAAAAAGAATAAAGGGGGGCCAGGGAATTGAAAATTTTAAAGGGCAAACCCCCTTTCCATCAGAAGGGAAATTTAAAGATGAAACTGGCGGGGTCTTTCAGGGGGGACGGACCCCAAGCACACTGCCAGGGCAAAAAAGGAGTGGCTTCGTAAGAAGCCCTTTTTAAGGTCCTGGAGGTTTGCCAGTCTCCAGATCTCAACCCCATAAAAAAAAAAACCCTTTAGAGGGGGTTGGGAAAATTAAACTTGCCCACCCCAACAGCCCCAAAACCTTTAATGCTTAGGGGATCGCATGGGGGGGAATGGGCCAACATACCGCAACCCTGTTGGCCAACCCCTTTTGAAGACTTTTAAAAAAAGTTTGGGCCTCTGTCTTGCCCAAAAAAAGGATATATAAAAAGTATTGAGATGAACTTTTTTTATTAACCCAAAAATTAAATTTTCCCCCATAATTTGTAAATAAATTCTTTCCCAAAACAGAAAATTTTTATTTTCGCCCATTTTTTTTTCTCTTTTCTTTTCAGTTGATGTCTACCTTTTGAGTCAATTTTCAGGCTTTTCCTCTTTTTAAGGAAGGGGAAATTTTACAATTGGTGGGCCCAAATTTGGACGCCAATACATGCAATTCCTCCCCAAAACTGTTAGGGTAGGTGTTTTTCTCTTCTGCATCAATCCTTATTTTTAAATATTAAAAAATTTGCCTTAATTTAAAGGGTTACTGTGGTCCCCGCTGGGAGGAAGTGCTAGATCCAAAATGTAAAAGATAACATTCCCGGGGGGCAAAAAAATTAAGTTTTGCATTTACAGAAGTTCTTTTATACCGAGCCCTTTTTGCTGGGTTTGGGGGAGGTGACCCCTCTGGTTTGCTTGCGGCTTGCTGCTGGGGTTTCGGGAGGGGGGTGCAGGTTTCCTGGGGTTCCCCTTGAATATCACTTGACCGGCCGGAAAAACAACTTTTGCTTTGACGGGTTTTTAAAGGAGTTCCGTCTGAGTCCTGAATTTCACAGACGTTTTTGGGCTTTTTTTCTACGGGAGACACGTGATGTGTCATGCAAGGAGAGTTGACACCACTGGCTTAACAGTGGATCTCAGTGCAAAATCCACAGTTAACAAAATTGGTTTGCACCCTCACGTTCCCGTTAAAAGGAGGTTTCCCCGTCAGCAGATTATACTACCCCGTCTGAGAGGAGGAAATTTAAAAGAAAGGGGGAGAAGTGAGCTCTGCGATATCTAAATGTAAATTTTTGGAGTTTAAAAAAAATTAAAATTTTAAAAAATGAAACTGAAAGTATGTTACCCGGGTCACACAGTAATTTTCAACTTTCCAACTTTTGAAGGTGGCCCTCGGGAGATATTGAATTGCAGCTTGGGCCCTCTTGAGGGTTGAGTTTTTCATGCACGCCCCCCTTTTGAATAAAGCCCCCAACCCGCTTTTCAGATCTGTTTAAAAAATTTTGGGGAAAACTGATAATTGGGGGTGGTATCCTTAGCTTTTTGGAAGTTTGGGGGTCTCCTAACCCCGCTCCGGGGTGGGGGAACAGCACTTAATCAAACTTTCCTTCGGCCCAGCCCACAATGTGGGGCCCCCTGCACCAAATGATGTCGGGGGAGCAAACTCAGGGTGGTTTTTCCCCCGGCACCACCACTATTTAAAGAGCAACCCCCAACCAGTAAAAAAAAAAAAAAAAGTCCCAGAGTTTTTAAAAAGGTTTAGTGCTTTTCAGGCTTAGGTAAAAAAACCCACCAAACATTGTCAACCCTTTTACTTTTTTGGCCCCTTTTTAGCCTTTTTGCGGGGACTTTGTTTATTTAAAAGGGGGTAGTGCGTTTTTTGGGGACATTTTTGGGCCCCGGCATTAATTTGTTTTGGGTGGGGAAAACCCCGTTCCCAAAAAAAACAAAAACCTCTTCTCGCATTTTTAGGGGGGGTTTTTTATTTTCGTTTTGGGGGTGCTGAAAAATCAGTGTCCAAAAAAACATCAAAGGGAAGTTGTTTGGGAAAAATACCTAAAAGGCATGCCCAGAGTGTATTTTTAAAGGGTAGGTTCACACGGCCAAAATTTCGGGACATATTTTGCCCGCAAATTTCGGTTTTTGTTTCGGGGGGAGGGTCGGCGTCCCGCCGGGCCCCCTAGGACCTTCATTATTCCGGGGGCGTTTTTGCTTTTTGAATTTTTTGGGCATGTCAAATTCTCTTCCGCCCCCTTTTTGTTTCGAAACAGGGAGAGGAGACTTTAAACCTGTTCTCTATGAGAAAATTGGTTTCCATAAAGACTGGGACCCATCTCGCCCCGTTTTTCGCGCAGTAGGCCGAAATACGGGGGGAAGATCGTCCCAAAATAAAAACGTGTGGCATTGCTAATAGCTACCAGTTTTTGATATGGGCCCGGGACAAAATTAAAAAACCTAAACCCTTTCCCCCCAGCATAAAACCATCCCTGCTGGTGGTTTTTCCAGATTTGGGGGACAAAAAATTTCCATAGAGGAGTTTACCCACTCTTCAGGGGGCTGGGGGGGCTCCCCTTTTCAGGGAGAGTTGGTAAGTATGAGTAAATGATAGTTTTCCCCGTAAAACAACTTATTAAAAGAAAACTGTTAATCTTTTCAAGCGGGGTCCTGTTTATGCCAAATTTTTTCCCGCTTTTACTTTAAAAAAACCTACCCAAAAAACTTTTTAAAACCCGCGTTACAGGGGCTTTGGTTGACCCCGCTCTCCCCAGGGTAGGGAAAGGGGAACCCCCCTGGCAGGTTCTCATTAAGATTATATCTTTCAGGCTCCAAAAACAGCAGACTTATTTAATGCCCCACAAAATTGATCAAAAGTCCAAAACCTGATATTTCTTGAATCATTTATTCTCATAGTGCTACAACCCTATATATCGGTCATAAGAGAAAGTTTAAGCAGGTTGGATTTAAACTTTCCTAAAGCTTGAATTACATGGGAGAAGTTGCTGCCAGACTTGACTTACAGCACCTTCTGGCCTTCTTTTCAGCGGAAGAAACAAGTATGCTGTTTATAGCGGAGCTGAAGGACACAGCTGAAGAAAGTATTCAGACGAGAGCCGTCTCCAGAGGACAGCCAGCTGAACCACAATCTGTTTATTTTAGTGAAATATTCCGAAGCATCTTCCTTTAACTGTGTGTACATACAGTTGAAACCAGAAGTGTACATACACTATATAAAAAGACACATATGCAGGTTTTTCTCACTACCTGACATGAAATCAGAATAAACTTTACCTGTTTTAGGTCAATTAGGAACCAAAATTATTTATATTTGCCAAATGCCAGAATGAGAGAAACATTTACAGCATTTCTATTACTTCCTGCAAAGTCAAAAGTTTACATACACTAGCATTACTATGCCTTTAAACAATTTTGGACAGCCCATATGATGTCATTCAAAGCTACCAATAGGTTTATTGGCAACATCTGAGTTAGAGACACAGATGTGGATGTATTTTAAAACACACCAGAAACATACTGCTTCTATGTGTAACATCATGGGAAATCAACCAAGATATCAAGAAGAGAATTATGGACTTGCACAAGTCTGAACCATCCTGGGGTGCAATTTGCTGTTACCTGAAGGTGCCTTGTTCATCTGTACAAACAATTATACGCAAGTACAAACAAGATGGGAATGTCCAGCCATTATACTGCAAAGGAAGTAGACTGGTTCTGTGTCTCAGATGAACGTGCTTTGGTCCGACATGTGCATTTCAACCCAAGAACAAAAGCAAAAGATCTTGGAAAGATGCTAACGGAAGATGGTAAGAGTACTATATCAACATGAGCTGAAAGGCCACTCTGCCAGCACAAAGCCAGGAACAAAGACCTACATTTTGGAGGAAAAAATGGAGAGGTTTTGTAGCCCAAGAACATCTCAACTGTGAAACACGGGGGTGGCAGCATCATGTTGTGGGGAAAGAAGATTATGTGGCAATACTGAAGCAGCATCTCAAGACATCGGCCATAAACTTAAAGCTTGGGCGGAAATGGGTCTTCCAAATGGACAATGACCCTTGGTTACAAAGTAGGTTAAGGATAACCAAGTCAGTGTTTTGGAGTGGCCATCACAAAGCCCTAATTCTATTGAAAATGTATGCGCAAAGCTGAAAAGGCAGGTGTGAGCAAGGCGACTTACAAACATGGCTCAGTTACACCAGTTCTGTCAGGAGGCATGGGTCAAAATTCCTACCAACTATTGTGAGAAGATTGTGGAAGGATATCCAAAATGTTTGACCCAAGTCATACAGTTTAAGGGCAATGCTACCAAATACTAATGAAATGTATGTAAACTTTTGACTCTGCAGAAAGTAATAAATGCCTTAAAAAAATTCTCTCATTCTGGCATTTGGCAAACAAATAATTTTGGTAATCCTAATTGAACTAAAACGGATAAAACAGACACATGCATGTGTCTGTTTATATAGCGTATGTAAACTTCTGGTTTCAACTGTAGTCATCATGGTGCACACACTGACTGTCGGCACCAGTTGGACCAATGTCAGACTTTGCAGGGACATAACCCCAATTGGTAACACCCAGCTGACAATTTAGTAGTGCATTTCTAGAAAGAACAGAAGAACCACACAACAGATCTAAGACAAGATGCTCCACAATGGTTATTTCATGGGTAATACAAGACTTTAAGGCATGTGAGGTAAATCATTCAAGACAAAATTATTTCTTTCAATTAACTGCTTTCGCAGTGGTTTATGGTTTTGATAGAGAAAAAAAAAAGAAAAAAAAAAAAAAAACTTCGGCCTTGTCTTATGACTTCATGACATGAAAGCAGCTGTTCCTTAACTGTTCAAATTTAGATCATAAATAAGTAGCATGAACTTACCACATCACTAGAACTAGAGAGGGTGGAAGAGGAGGAAGACAGAGGACCAGATGAATTGGATGAATGTTTACCAAGGGATTCAGAGGTCTTATTCTTTGCTTGTCCCAAGGCAGAATTTTGTCCAGACACATTATTATTACACTGATCCAAATGGTGAACATCCACTATCAAGGTCACCTCATTCCCTAAAAAGGATTATGAAAAGAAATTATGAGGAGTCTATACACACTTGCAATAAATGTTCATTTATTCTTACATACAACACCGTACATAACAGAAAACTCACAAATGTACACTCTTACCATTGTAAAGTGGTTCAGATCTATTCTGCTGTCCCCATTTCGCAGATATCCATTCTCTGTAAGCAACTACTTCTTCTGTGACTCGAATAATACGTCCTAAAATGCTGAAAAGCATGCACAGTATTGGCTTTCATTTGAATGCAGCAGTTAATTGACCCTAAACAGATAGTATTTTTACACCAGAGATTCTCAATCAGATTCTACTGGGGTCTCACGCTGGTAAGTCCATGCCAGCTTGTCTTGTGAGCCCAGCAGAAATAGTAGCATAAAGAGTCAATGATGCGGTTTATCCAGAGATTGGTTTAACCATAGAAAAACCTTTGCAGTTTATGATCAATTCTGTTCAAGCTCCCTCTCTAAATGCACCTTACCAAACACTAGGGTGGGGGGAGGGTGGGGGCCTCATAGTTTGAGAAAAAATGCCCTATACCTTACGAGACTCATTCTAAAAGCCTCTGAATGTTACAGTAAACTATTCCCTACAGATCAAACAGATCAAGCAGGTCACACACTGACAATATACATATGTACAGTGGTTGTACATAAACTGGTCATATATACACATATGACCAATATACATATGACTGAGTGCAGGTGAAGCTATGAAAGCAAAGCGGTCCCTCGAGCTGCAATGGCCTCAGCATGCAATGGTCTTTTCTGGGACATAAAACTAGACTGAACATTCAATTTCACTGACAATGCAGATCCACAGCATGTATGATTTACTGAAAGATCCAACTATTCACCATGAATATTTCACTGGTGAAACACCTGTATCGACCGGCTGAATAGTAGCATCTCTACGGTACAGTACTATATGTTCTCTAGGGCACTTTACATGTGCCAACATGAGCTGCTGCTTTAGGGCGGCTCCATGTTATTTTTCTGCACTTTGTACTGTACAGAAAGCCTTTTCTCTACTAACAACTTTACTTTTCACAGAAAGACATTTCTCTCTATGCACTATCTATGCAATTTATTAACTTTTCATTTTATAATACTTTGGGGGCTTCAAAACAAAATTTCGAGTTTTCCTTCATTCAAGGTAGCAAGTCAGAATAGCTTCAACATCCGGTTGCCCTGGAACCAATAAATATTGTAACTTGAAGAACCACAGTATAATATTTTACCAAAAAGAAAAAAATGTTCTACCTTAGGTTACCACATACACCCCAGAAGTAAATAATAAGGTACTGGAAGCCACAATTAAGTGTCCACCGCTATCCCTATAAGCCCCTTAGCTCATGTCTACACTGCAGTGGACAAAAAAACAAAACCAAATCCTAAACATTCATAAAAGTGAGTTTTTTGTTCAATGCCTGTCAAAAGCTGCTGAAAAAAATGTCAGTTCATTACCACGATTTGCGTTTTTTTGGCGTGTTTGCTTGTGAAGTCTGTTTTTTAATGTATGCATAAATCAAGCCATCGGATGTAACTTTTTTCACGGATTTTGGCGCTAAATTTTATTTATTTATTTTTTTACAGATTTTGACGCTAAAAATTCGTAAAAAAACCCCCCACTTTTTTCACGACAAAAGCAAGCTATTAGCACCAAAATCTGTAAAAATCTGTTTGTGACAAAAGCAAGATAACGTTATTACATACGAGGACACATCAGACACTTGTATGCAGAATTGATAAGGTATAACCTGTGTTAACACCCACTATAGATGGGACTTTACTCTCCTGGCTGGGTTTTCATTTAAAAACCGCCACGAAAACGTGCTTTACATGGACTCCCATAGTACATTTTCTGCCCTGCTCTGGTGTTTTTTGCAACAGGTTTCAAAAGACGACCAGTAAATAAAACGAGCAGAAAAGAGACGTTCTGTGGAGAGAGCATGACAATTTTTACTATAGAAGTCTGTGGGACATCTTTTCAGTTGTTTTTTCAGCGTTTCTGTGCAGTGGAGACATAACCTTATAACGAAGCGGTGGCCCAGAAGCTCGACTGCTGCTCTATTTCAGGATGACAATGAGGAGGAGCCGGGGCCAGCAATCAGATGTTTATTACCTATCCTGAGGATAGGTGATGATGGTCAATTGTGGGATTAACCCCCTTAAAAGGTGCGGTCTATCTATTGTCCTATGAACCCGAAAATTTTTAGGACGCTTTTTTCACTTTTCCCCCCCCCCCAATATGTAGCTGTATGGCAGCTTATTTTCTTTGCAGAAAAAGTTGCCTTCCTTCCAATAGCAGCTAACGGCCTTTCATTTTCCAAAACTCCAGTTCTGCCATTGTTTTTTGTGTTTTCCTCTATATTACGTTTGAGCAATTCTGAGAAAGAATCATAATTTATTTTTCCGTTAGTTGCGTTATGGCTTAGTTTTCACGAGATGAGTATTTTTTTACAGGTACTATTTTGTTAGGGGACTAGAAAATGTGATTTCTCATAAAAGGCACTGCATTACTACTGCAGTACGATTGTCAGTGTAAGGGTATGTTCACACGTGTTTTTGGGTCTTTTTTTGCGAGTTTTATGCACTGGAAAACTGACCAAAATCAGCCTCTCAACTTTCAAATCCTTCATCATTGAACATAATGTAAAAAAATCCGCCTTGTCATTCACAGGAAGCGTATTTAAACAAGCGTAATTGTGAGCTTTTTTGGATGCAGTTACAGCCGTAAAAATAAGTGACGTCAATGAGGCGTTTTTCACTTGTAAAATCCCCACAGTCAATGGGGATAAGAATGTAAAAAAGAAAAACAAAAAAAAAAAAAAAAACTCTAATCAGACATTTTTTGAACCGTAAATTCACACTTAAAAAAAACGCCGTGTGCACATACCCTAACACCGACAAAGGGGAGGATGTGGTGACAAAAGGAGTCCCTTTCCTCTGTTTAACCGCTTAGATTTATGTAGGGGTTAAGTTGCCAAAATAAGATTTCGAGCAGGGTATCACTTCCAGGTGCTAGATGTATGATGCTCTGAAAACTCCTATGCCATGGATCAGTAGTAAAAATGTACCGAATGGAATGATAAGGGGTTAAAATACCTGTGCTTCACATCTTTATCTTGTTGGCCATTCAAACAGCTTACCGAACCTTATTTCTACCTTTTCCCTGTCACATTGGTCAATCAGTCAATGTATGTGCCCACCAAATTTTATGGGCATCAATCTTCCCAATAGATGTACACAAAGCTTACCTTTCGCTCTCATTGTTGGGCTAGTACTGTGCTATTGGTGATACAGCATGACTCTAAACTACGTAGGCATAATCAAAGGCCTGCTTCACTTGCATGGCCCCATATGAACTCCTTCCAACATCATTGCCTTGGAACGAAAGGAAAAAAGGTCACTTTTTGCATGTATGAACAAACTTCTATTTATGACACTGAAGTGGTTACAAACTTACCCGGCTGCAAAGGATCTTCAATATACAGCATAGATGGTCTGTATCCATCCAACATGCTTTTTTGTACCTCATCTTTGGCAACGTATGAACCACCATCTTTTATTCGGATTCCAGTTTTTAAGTAGTTAAAATGCCTTCCATAAAGTTCAAAAAATTCTATTAGCAAAACTCCATAGTTGGCATCTGGACTGCAGGCATCTTCTCGTGGGTGCAACTGCAAATACAAGAAAAAGATATAAAACAAAGCATATGACCATGCCATGCAAACTGGAGGAAGCATGTTACTGTGCAGAAGCAATCAGTTCTATGCAAGCTTTAGTGAGGCTTATTAGTCCAGAAGGTGGTCTCACAATGACTGCAGGCCTTACCTGTACACAACCCAAGCAGTCTTATTAAAAACACTTAAATGTGTTGTCTCACTTCAGACATTGATGGCATATCACTAGGAGGTTTCATTGCTCGTTTGAGATGTAGAACCCACACCTGACACATCCTAGCGATATGCTATCAGTGTCAACCCCCTTTGAGGACATAGTGAATACATTTGAAGTTTTACCAGATCCAGACCTACAAAACTTTAAAGGGTTTTTCAGTTGCTTGTTTAGGCTTTTTACTTCCAGCAGCAGTGAAAACAGGGGGCACTGTAAGGCAGTTTAGACAAGAAGTGGTTCTTTTGACATCACCAAGCCGCCAACCTAAACCTGCACGCTCCCAAAGCTAAAAGAAAGTAGTTATTAGCATTTTTTTTCTTATTGGATGATGGCCTCTTTGTAGAACCGGTGCTGTAGGGAATGCCCTGGTGCCAATCCAGGTCAATGGTAGGATAAAATTCATGTGCGAGGCCTTTTTTCATAACCCAGGAACACCCTTAGAGCTTTGGCGATGAACAGGGGAGCGCTTTTGAAAAGACGGGGTGGGATGTTTTTTGGGCAGGCAAGAAAACCTAGCAACCTATGTTCCTCCACCCCCAAAAACCAGCGGGGGGTCCTTCTTTGTCCTAAGGCTATGTTCCCGGTTATCTGGGGCGTATTTAGGGAAGTATTTACTCCCAAATACGTATGAAAATTTCCTCGTGTGAATGACAGGCATTTTTTAAATTGGATCAATGTAATCTAATTGTTCTTTTTTTTGAAACATATTTCGGAAATATTTGCGGACATAAATAGCCCTAAATACGCCCCGAAATAAGCCGTGGCATAGCCAAAACCCAAGGGTACACCAAAATCCTGGAGTATTAGAACAAAAATAAAAAGCCATTTTAGAAGGTGGGCCCAGGAACAGTTACATGGTAGGGGACTTCTCTTCTGGAGCATTCACAGCAAAGGAACATGCAATCGTAGCCATGTGCTTTTCCCACAGCACTGCTATTGGCTTCCGCAGAACGGAACCACTGTGCAAGCACAACCCCCCCGGGCTTGAACGCATGGTGTTTTAAAACTAGACAAGGGCATCTACTAAAGACTGCGGTAAATACCTTTTAGAAAAAATGAAATTTTAAGGCCATTGCATATTTTGGGGCTCTTAACCTTTTATTTCTTAAACCGGGGGGCCAAAATTTGGAAATGTTTTATTTTGAGGGGGGGGGTGGGAGGGGGCTAAAATGCTGGTTTATTTTTTGGAACCTTTTTGGATACATAAAACTTTCTTTTATAACTTTTTTATTCCATTTTTCGGGGAAAATAAAGTGTCACAAAAAGTCCTTAAATTTTGGGGGTTTTATTTTCGGTGTTCACTAAGGAAAACAAAATTCTATTTTTAAAAAAAACAGGACTTTTTAAAAAGGGTTGAATACAGTGTAGAAAATTTTTTACTTTAGGTGTAAAATGGAAGTGGGTTTTTGCTTTAATTTTTTTTAAAACTTTTTTTTTTTTTTTTAACTTGTATTTAAGTCTTCTACTTGACCGCCAAGGAGTGCATTTGCTTGTACACTATTCTGCAACGAAAAAGTAGTGCAAAATATCGTCCTAATATGGCTCTTCGTAATCAGGGTAAAATCCCTTTACACGGTTTTTCGCAACTGTTTTGCCCGTATTTAAGCCGCAAATCCGTTGCGAAATAGTTAAAAAAGTAACTGGCCGTTTTACATTGTTTTTAAGGGGGAAATAGTGTCGTCGTTAGACGACACTTATTTCCCGTCCGGTTTGCGGGGGGGAGTGCACCGCAATCCCCACAAAAACAATGTGCATGTAAATTATTTCCCGGGGAGGTTTCCCCAACATAATGAAGGGGGTTTTAACCGTCGGGAAAATCAGTTCCAATTGTCCACAATAGTGGCATTATTTGCAAAATTGATTAAAATGTTTTTTGGGAAACCGACGGTTCAGTTCTGAAATTAGCCGTGTGAACATTGCCCAACAGAAGTACCAAGGTTGTGACCATGGAGGTAAGGCCCTCAGCTGCCTTGACAACTGGTCAACATCTTGTGATTACGTCACAGGTGAGCTTACTTTGATCAGGGGGTATAATGGACTGCGTCGCCATCTTTTCATCGTTTAGATGCTGCAGTCATGTTTACCTTAGCATCAACTGGCTAATGTACCAGGATCTAATTGATCTCAACTCCTGCCACAAGCAACACGTGTTAGCTGTAATTAACAACCGGCACCCGCTGGGTATTGAGTGACCCCTCTCCATACTACTTTTCTGGCATTATGATGTAAATGTCAAATATCAGTAAGGCTATGTTCACACGGCTTAAAATTGGACGTATTTCAGTCCGTAATTACGCGCCGGAGTGCGCAAATTACGGCTGGAATACGTCCAAGTCATTACGGTAATCCACAGTTCTGATAGAGAACTATGGATTACGTCTCCTCTCCCTGCTCGGCGAATACGGCGAGGGGGTGGGGGGAGGGAGATAATTGACATGTAAATGAAATGAAAGTCTATGTGCCGGCGAGGTGCCGGCCCCCCGCTCCCGCCCTCACGGCGTAATTGCGGGGCGTAATTACATCCTGCAAATACACTGTGTGAACCCAGCCTAAGGGGTTAAATACTTCCTGCAAGCGTTAAAAAAAACCTTTGTAAACTAAAAATGTAATAAGTTTCTTTTTAGCTACATCAAAGGGTTTTTCCCATCTCCTATAACTTATTCTGGGTTAGGAAGTGGGAAATAGCTGGCTGCAGAGAATGGAGAGGTGACCACACGTGCTGCACTCTGCATTCTGTTCTATGGGAATTCTGAGCACAGCAGAATAAGTGTGCTTGGCTTAATTTGGAATTCCCACTGAAGCGAATAGCGTACCGTGCACGCATGACCACCTCCCTGTTCTACAAGGAGAATTTAGGGACAGTTTTTAAGAAAGCAGCGGATCCCAGAGGTAATTCAGTAATTCAGGATATGCCATCCTACTAATAGGCAGGAACACCTTTTAACAATATGTGAAGTTACAGGCCCAATAGTGTTCTAGCAGAGAAGATATGACACAGGAACACATGGGGCTTGTAACATCAAGCACTAACACCACATCAAAGTAGTGGTGGCATCTCCCGACAGGTCTGCTTTATATAATGTGGTGTCGCCGATATTCATCCGACACCGAGAACCAAATCAGTCAGCTGGGTGTTACCAATTAGAGGTGTGTCCCTTTACAGTCCGACATTGCCAAATCAGTGCTGATAATTCAGTTTGTATTGGTGGGTGTTACCATTGCCCTTGTGAATATATTCACTCCTATTTCAGAGGAATACAAGACAGAGATAAGATGTTACTGAATTATCACAGGAAACACACCTATTTACTAAAACACATCTAGGAGGAGATACCACAGATCCTCTTTAAAGGGGTTTTCTCCCTACAAAGATCATATTTGTAATGATGGGGACAGTAAAAATAAGCACTTTTGTAATTAGTTTGCATTACCTAAGTCACTTAGTATAGTAGAGCTAAACGGTGCATCTATAGCCCTTTTTGCAGCAGCTGGATGGGACACGCCCTTTTTCTGCGATTGGCTGACTGATATTTCATTCAGCCTGTTGGGACATGCCCCCGGATGGGAAACACTCCCTGCGCTGTGATTGGCTGCATTTTGTTATTTTTAAAGATTCTAAGTTCCTTTGAAGGTCCATGTCTTGTGTATAAAAAGTCTGTAAATTTTCAATTTCTTGTATAACAACCTGTCTGAAGAAGAGCGCCAGTACTCTCGAAAGCTCACCATCAAATATCCCCAGCCTCTTAAAGCTATCGCCTGATTTCTTCACTCTTCTACTACTAACTACTGTGAAAAGCTTGTGGAAGGATATCCAAAACGTTTGACCCAAGTCATACAGTTTAAAGGGGTTGTCTCGCTACAATGATTGGGTTTTAATTAAAAGATCTTTAAAAAACAAGCAGCTTTGCAATATATGTTCATTACAAATGTCCTACTGATTTTGCGTTATCCCTGTTAGTAGTAGTGCATCAGCTCCTCAAATCACTATAGCAGCCAACCTGTTGATCTTTATCTCACTGGCTGTCAGGTCTGATGACTTATCTTCTGAATACAGGTCAGAGCACAGAGCCCCTCATGCACAGTATGCTTCTGTAGTGGAGGGAGGGGGAGGGCTCTGGCTTCTGTGTGGATTAACCCTGTGTGTGTGTGCCTGCTTCCTCCTGCTCTCTACACAGATTGTGGAGAGCAGAGGCTGATCTGTGGTCAGAAAATGTGACAGCAGTGACCCTGTGTGTTACTATAATCATGATGTGTCTGGAGCTCTGACTATACTATACTAGAACAGATGAGGGAGGAATGTGAATGCTTCCTATCTCTCCCTGCTCTGCTGTATTAGTGACACATTGTGATTATAGTAACTCACTTCACAGCTGCCCTGTGTCTGTTCTGACGTCTGTTTGTTGCTGGAGATGTGGAGATTTGTATGCTAAGCAGGGGGTATAGGAACCTTTACATCCCCCCCTGCTCTGCTATTAGCAATCACAGCTTTACAGACTTCTCCACATTCACAGATCAGCCCTCTCTCTGCTGTCTCCGTGGAGCTGACAGTGCAGCTGATCCAGCAACCTGCAACAGACCTAGGCAGGCACACACAGGGTTAACTGGCAGCAAACCCCCTCGCCCTGCTGTATAGAAGGAGAGCTGTCTGTGTGCTGAAGGGAGGGGGAAAGGAGGAGAAGAGGCAGGCAAGAAGCACGCCCTGAATTCAAAAATGCTTTGCTGCCAGAAGCATTGAAGAGGGCTGAAAGCTTGTAATGAAACAACTCCTTTAAGGGCAATGCTGCCAAATACTAATGAAATGTATGTAAAACTTTTGACTTTGCAGAAAGTAATAAAAATGCCTTAAAAATTCTCTGTATGACAAGGCATTATGGGAAAGGAGCTGAGAAGTAAATGGTGCTCTCCCCAAGAAGAGCTATACCCCTGTTTGAATATCCTGGCATTTGGCAAATATAAATAATTTTGGAAATCCTAATTGACCTAAAACAGGTACATTTATTCTGATTTCATGTCAGATAGTGAGAAAAATATGCATGTGTGTCTTTTTATATAGGGTATGTCAACTTCTGGTTTCAACTGTACCTACCAATAAATCCATGAACTACAAGACTGTTCACCACACCAGTTATTGACAATGCATGCAACATGTGCATCTTACCTGCAGAAAACTGACAGCCATTAAAAAAAGACTGTAAGAACCTATGCCACCAGTAAACACTTCATTAAGGTCTCTCTGCAACAGGAACTGCTTTAAAACCAGCACTAGATATGGAAGAACTGGGTATTTCTGTAACAGAAAGGATACAAAAAGTGCTCACGTTAAATTTTACATAAAACAATGTTTAAGACACAAATGTTGTAATTTAATGAATTTTAACCATGGTTTGACCTATTTGCAAACATTAATACAGTAGTTTAAACTAGGCATTCTCAAACTGCGGCCCTCCAGCTGTTGGGAAACTACAACTCCCATCATGCATTTATATCATCTATAACAGTGGGAATGTTGGGAGTTGTAGTTTCCCAACAGCTGGAGGGCCGCAGTTTGATGATGCCTGGTTTAACCCCTTAAGTCCCAGGCCTGAAAAGTAGTTAATGACCAGAACATTTTTTTACTTTTTGCCTCCTTGCGTTTCAACAGTTGTAACTTTATTTTTTTAATGGCGCAGTTGTATGAGGCCTCGTTTTATTCAAGATGAGCTGTACTTTATGGGTGAATAGTTTATGTTCACAAATAATTCAGATTTTTTTTTTTTTTTTTTTTTTTTTTTTACACCATTCACATTTCACACTTAACTTGTTAGATTAATTCTACAGGTTATTATGGTCGTGTGGATACCTCATGTATAGGGTTTTTTGTGTGTGTAATATAGTCACAATTATTTTTTATTAAATATTTATTTTTGTTTTATTATTTTTTTTATTCATTTTTTTACACTTTTTTTTTACAAATTTTTTTTTTTTTTTTTTACACTTAATGTATTAGCATATTCATATATGCTAATACATTATAATCTGTGTCAGTCTGACACAGACAGTGATCAGGACAGCACACAGTCTGTCCTGGTCACTGGATTGTTACACAGACACCCCTGGGGCCACTAGGTCCCCAGGGCTGACTGTACAGCCGTTCCCCTGGCTCTGGTCGGGTCCACCGGCTTCCGATCATCCAACAGAGCAGGGCAAACCCTTTGATTGCGCTGCAGTGACGATCCGCAGCAATCAAAGGGTTAAAGCACCGGAGTGCGGGGGTTCCCCCGCTTCCCAGTGCTCGCAGGAGCTGGGATCGGGGCTGTGTAGTACAGCCCCGATCCCAGCACTGCTGCGCAAACCACGATGTCTGCAGCGACACCAAAAGACCTCGCTGCAGACGAATGACCTGCACCACCCAATGTCAATAGTCGGCGGGTGGTCGTTAAGGGGTTAAACTCAGAGGGTCCCCACGAGTGCTTCTCAGTACTGCTGATCATCTTGTAATGAGCTATAAGCCAACTGTCTCAGATAATGAGTGCTTGCAGATATCCTCCCCATTCATTTCTATTGGAGTTCTATATATAGCCAAGCACACTCATCTATTTTTGAATCTACCATAGAAATGAATGGGGAGGATATCTGCAAGTGATACCCTCCCCATTCTCTGACATGGTCGACTCACATCAAGCTATGAACAGTCTTGCCGCGTTGAAAAGTGCTCTGAGGAACACCCACTTAAATAAGAATAGAAGAAAAAAAGGAAAAAAAAAGAAACAAAAAAAAACCGACTTCCTGGTTTGTGGGAGCAGAATCAATGATAGTATTACATTTTGGATTTGTCCCAAACCAAATTATGTGGGAACATCATACCCTACAATAAATCAGCAGTCTGACATTCAAACTGGTAAAACAAGGTGCATTATTCATCAACGTAGGGAGGATTCCTATCCGACGTCTCAGCCAACGTGGTTATAGCTTAGGTGGCTAGACAATGTTTTGGCACGCTTTGGTTTGGGCCAAACCACAACAGATTAAATGTGTTTTTAAGGATTTCTAGAAAAAAACAGAACCCTCAAGATATCCTCTCAATTTCTCCCCATTTGTCCTGTACTGTAATTAAAACTGAGTATTATGTAAAGAGATCATCTGTATGTGCCCCGGGAGATCAGCCGCTTCCCTCAGTGCCCCTAATTCTGTGTTGGGCTGAATGACAATTGTCTGAAGTAGAAGCCTCCACCCTATCTGGACATAGACTGCTAAGCTCTGCCCACTTGGATCTGCTATACCCATCTGTTCAACAGATCAGCAGAAGATTATGCCTTTGCGCTCTGCAAGACCGTTCATTTCAGGAACATACAATGTGCAGAACAAACGGCGAAGGGCAAGAATATTTCCTGTTCACGCTCATTCTTCTGAAAAGATCCTCCTCAGATCCTGCTCTTGCAGGAGTGACGTGGGTTGGCCTCATTGCAATGGGAATAACCACCGTCCCTATCAGAGGCAAATACCAGCAGAAATCCAAGGAAAAGTCAGGCATGAACCCAGCCTTAAGTGTTCCATTAACTGACAACAATTTTGGGCATTAGGAGCAGTCACTTTTTTTTTTTTTAAATTCCTGCCTTCCAAAAGACAATTTTTTTACATTTTCCATTGACACCATTGTACGAAGAATGTTTGTTTTTTTGGGGGTGGAACGGAACAAACAATCCTGCTACTGGTTTTCAGTTTAATCAGAACGTCTTTTATATTGTGGACTCTATCTGCAAGCACATTATATATAAATGGATATTTTTGCAGTAATTCACTTTTATAGATGGCACGTCCTCTGCCAATCATGCCAGTAGAGGAGTTGTGCTGGAACCAATCGCTGTGGGAGCCCAGTGGCAATTGACAGCCAGGCTCCTGCAGTTCCAGGATGCTCAACCCCTTAGTTGCCACGGTCTATTGCGGCAGCCAAGGAGTCGGACAGAGGGAGGGAGCTCCCTCTGTCTTCCATTGAAGACCCTGCAATACAATTGCAGGGCACCGATGGTTTTCATGGCAACCGTGGGAGAGAGAATGGGGTATGCAATGACTTCCAGATTGTCTATGACTTAAAGAGTACCTATCACCTCAACATAAACACACAAAAATTGATAGATGCAATTAAGACTTGTCTCCAATACATGTCATTAGCAGTGCAGAGGATATACCTCAGTTTTACACTAGGAACAGATTTTACTTTCACTATGTAACTCAGGAGATCCTTATTATGCTGTGGGAGATACCAACTGTGCAAGGGGAGCTGAGGACATAGCTGCTTGTACAGATGTATGATCTGAGTCTCTCACTACATACAGTACAACAGGCACAACACACTGAGGAGATAGGGGGATAGGGTTTACCTGTTGCTTTAGCCTCCTCCTCCATAGAACATAGGCATCTCTATTACACTGCAGCTAGTGTAAACATGATGTAGACTTACAGCCCCCCCTCCCTGCACAGTGGGCTCTCCCAGCTCAGAAGCAGGCAGTTTGGCACAACTGTCAACATGCTATAGTGATACATCAAACTGTCAGGTGCCGCCTTGGCCCGAATTTAGAGCTGCCTTAAAGGGACAGCGCTTTTTTTTTCTTTTTAAACTGAATTTCAAGTGAAATTCTTTGTTTTTCCTAATGAAGCATATTTGAGAAAGTGTTTGTATTTTACTCTACTGTTACTTCATGAGGTTTCTCTGGAGGGGATAGGTACTCTTTAAGCGACCCGGCCTTGGAGGTGGAACCTGACAGAATGAATGACAGTTGGTAGAATACATGGCCAACCTAAATTGAGCCTGTGCAATATATTATACCAGTTATCCAACAATCACTGAATATATTCCTATAGAGGGACAAGCACAAACGAGAAAAAAAAAAAAAAAAAAAAGGAGGCAGACCCCGACTTTCGTCATTCCCACTTACAACTGTCCCCTAGCTATGAACAGGGCAGTATGGAGCCTGGCTCAGTGTACTGACGTCACACACCGAGTTATGCCCTATACCACTGGAATGCCGCAAGTCAGGGCACCACTGACACCCCCTGTCAACTGTAGGTATCACCCCTTCCATCCCCAGATGATGAAATGATTGTAACCTGTGTAAAATAGGGTCGTGTCCGTTTCTTCCTTCTGGCAGTCATTTCTCAGCAGGGCTTCCTGAGGGTCGTAGCCATCTCATCAGGACGCCGATTGGCTGACATTGCCACAGAGTGCATTATGTGAACTGTAGTCCCTGCTTATTACCATCTTAGCCAGCAAAGCTAAGATGGGAACAAGCAGAGACTACAGTTCCCATAATGCACTGTGTGTCAATGTCACATGGGCAACTAATCAGCATCCCCGATGAGATGGCTACGCCGCCTCGGAAGCCCTGCTGAGAAATGAGATACTGAGAGCCAAGGGCTGCTGCCTGGAGGCGATGAGAAGATCCCTCCCCAGCACTTAGCATTGGGGAGGGCTTTCGCTGAGGCTTTAGGAGGCTGTGCACATTTTACAGAGCCCCAAGGGACAAGCGAAGAATGATTTTGCTGTCTTGTTTGACTGCAGATGTTCAACTCCTTTTATGTGTCCATTTTATTGTGGCAGGAGCCATCACCTATCCATGTGCTCTGGAAAGAGCCTGGAAAGGACCAGTGTTTTGTCTGGTAAAAGGCATATTACTTATATTAAATGCGAAATGACCTCAACTGTCCAGAATATCAATTAGATGCAAACATAAGCTGAGCAGTACACTGATCATCAGCAGCTTATATATAGACTCCTATTGTTCATTGTATGCGAGCACAGATAGCAGGACCAGAACAGGGGATCTGGATGCCCTACGCAAATCCCCAGTCCTGACATCTGCAGCTGCTATGGGGTGCAGTGCAATGTCCTGGTCCCACTCTTATGCCTCTCCTGTCGCTTTTACTATAGGTCTCCTAGAGCCACCCCTCCCCCCCCCCTCCTCCTCCCACAAAACTTCTCTCTGCAACATTCAGCAACCATGTGTGGCATCCTGGCACCTTTAGTTGTGAAACTACAAGTGCCAGCATGCCACAGCATCACATGTTAAACCAATGTACTAATCAGCACCCATACAATTCAGACATGTGTGGTGTGGCATGCCTTAACTTGTCGACTTTGAACTTCCAGTGCCAGCATTCGACACCACCCATGTACAAACGATACCTTGTCCCCCCTGCATCCAACGGCAACTTACACCTACACGCCCCATCTCATATGCAACTCGGGGACTGCCTGTAAATAAAAAAAAGTGTTAATTTTTATTTTAATTTTTTAAATCCAGTAAAACACGTACACTGCCTTTTACACATTACAAAGTTAAAGCACCCCAAAAAAAGAAAAAATGCACACATTTGGTATCGCCGCGTGCTTGATGAACTAACTTATAAATCTGACACGTTACACGCCGTACAAAAAAAAAAAAAAAAAAGGCAGAATTATTCAACTGCTGCACAGAAAATGAAATAAAAAGCTATCAAAATGTCAAAGGAACCCCCAAATGGTACCAATGAAAAAGTCAGTCTGTCCTTCTATAGCTCCATTTACAAACAAACTAAAAAGTTATGGCAATCAGCAGAGAGCAATGCATAAAAATTTTACAGAATACTTTTTTCTTTTCTTCAAAACTGCTACAACATAAAAGTATAACTATATAAGATAGTACGGCTGGAAAAAAGACATGTCCATCGAGTTGAACCAAGGGTGTGAAAAATGTGCGTGAAGGGAGGAAGATAAGAAGTTTAAGTCTAGCTTCCCCTACTGGTGATTTCTTTGAAACCCATTAGGCAAGAACCAACCTGCTCTAGCGAAGATTTCATTTCTGATCCCAGAGTTGCCATCAGACTTGATCTAGAATTTTATATGGCCACATATGTATTAATATTCTTTAGTTTCAGGTAGTTATCTAAGCCTTTCTTGAAACTCAACTGTTCCTGCTGTGACCAGCTCCTCAGGCAGGCTATTGCAAAGATTTACAGTTCTCATAGTGAAGAACGCTTTTCTCCTCTGGAGATTGAATCCTTTTTTCTTCAGCCGAAGGACATGTCCCCTTGTCTTTTGAGGGGGCTTTACATGAAATTGTTTATCCTTATATTTTTTGTAGGGACCAATTTTATACTTATATAAATTGATGTCGACCCGGAGCTGTCTTTTCTCAAGACTAAATAAGTTCAATTCTTCTAACCTCTCCTCATAACTAAGATGCTCCATTCTACTTATAAGTTTGGTTGCTCGTCTTTGTACTCTCTAGCTCCATTACATATTTCCTTTAAACTGGAGCCCAAAACTGAATAGCATATTCCAAGTGAGGTCGCACCAATGCTTTATACAGTGGTAAAATTACATCCTTGCCCCGTGATTCCATGCCTCTTAATACACGCCACTATCTTGCTTGCCTTAGAGACATTGCATGCTATTCTGTAATCTATGATCTACAAGAAGGCCCAGATCTCTCTCAACAAGCGATTCTCCCAGTCCCCCCCCCCCCCCAGGATATATGATGCCTGCAGATTATTAGTACCAAGATGCAGAACTTTAAATTTTTCCACATTGAACCTCATTTGCCAAGTGGATACCCAAACACTCAGTGTCTCCAGGTCTGTTTGCGCTTTACGAACATCTTCCACAGTTTGCACTACCCTACATAGCTTGGTGTCAACCGCAAAAATAGAAACAGTGCTATTAATCCCCTCCACTAATCATAATAAATACAGTGTATAAAAGAGGACCAAATACTGAGCCCTGGGGCACACCACTCATAACCAGAGACCACTCAGAGTGGGAGTCATTAACCACCACTCTGAGTACAATCCGATTTTTTAATCGAATTACACACTGTTATTTGTAACCCAATAGATTTTAATTTACCCAATAAAAGCAAATGAGGGACAGTGTCAAACGTCTTTGCAAAGTCTAAAAGCACTATATCCACAGCCGCCCCGCTATCCAGACTTCTACTCATCTCTTCATAAAAACAGATCGGATTGGTCGGACAGCTTCTGTCCTTAGTAAAACAATGCTGGCAATCACTTATATTATATTCAGCAACATATTCCTGTAAATAGTCCCTTATGAGCCCCTCAAACAGTTTTCCATAAATAGATGTTAAACTTACTGGTCTATAATTACCTGGGCAAGATTTGGAGCTTTTTTGAAGACGGGAAATACATTTGCCTTGCGCCAGTCTCCTGCCACTATACCAGAGAATCTCTAACTATCATATACAGGGGCACAGAGATAACTGAGCTGAGCTCTTTAACAACTCTTGGGTGTAAGCCATATGGGCCTGGAGCCTTTTTCACATTTAGTTTACTTAACTTGGCTTGGACCATTTCTACACTTAGCCAATTTATTATACTAGTTGGTTGATTAACAGCACCTATCTCCACACTGGGCCTCCCACTATCAACTCTAGCATTGCGCCTATTAGTACAGACGCCACCTACTATACGTGGGCGCTCACATTCAATACTTTTCTCTTTTATATATACAGAGCTGAAGAACCTATTTAGTAGTTCTGCCTTTTCCTCATCCCCATATATAAACTGGTTATCGTCGTAATCATATTGCCCAGCAGAGTAAACCATCATGTCACATATGTTGCACAGCGAGTGCTGTAAAGAATAAAAAGCACTACCAGGATTGAGAGAGAGATATATATATATATATTTTTTTTTTTTTATCTTGCCTCCAAAATACAAATTTAAAGGTGATCCCAAATTAATGTCTTCCATAAAATGTTTTCAATGAAAAATTCAACTCCTCATGCAAAAAAAAAAAAAAAAAGCCCCTACACAGCTCTGTATATATACAAATAAAAATGGTAATGGCTCTCAGTCTATGGAGATGTACAAAATGTGTTTTAATTTCTAAATAAGTGTTTTTGCTTTGTAAAAGCAGGAAAAAAAAAAAAAAAAAAAAAAAAAGATTGCTGTAATCGTGTCGACCTGCTGAGTAAATGCAGCATGTCATTTATACCACACTGACTGCTGTGAGAAGGAAAAAAACAAACAAAAAAAACACCAAAACACATGCAGGATTGCTGTATTTTGTCCATTCTGTTTACCAAAATCCTTGATAAAAAGCGATCAAAGTATCATATAAACCCATAACGGTAGCAATGAAAATGTCAACCCACGTAAAAAACAAGCTCTACATATACAGAAAAATAAAAGTTTTGGCTGGCAGAATATGAAGACAAACTATTTTTTACAAACGTATTCCTATTGTTTAAAAGTAGTAAAATATAAAAAAAAAAACACCTATATAAAACTGATAATTTTGTAATTGTACTGACTGCATAGTAAAGTTTTGTCACTAGTACCACGTGGAAAACTGTGCAAAAATGAAACACGGAAAACAGATTGCAAGTTTTTGTTTTTTCGATTTTCATGGCCCAACGTTGGGGAAAAAAAAAAAGTGTGCAAACACCTGTGGGTCCAAAATGCACAATTACACCGCTGCATGAGCTCCCTGAGGGTGTTTAATCCAAAATGGGGCAACTTCTGGAAGGTTTCACCTGTGAAAATCTGCAAAAAAAGTTTAAAATTTTGAAAACCTCACATGCACTGTTCTTTTATTTATGTGAACCGCCTAAGGCAGTGTTCACACGGCTTATTCCCGACGGATTTGTGAGCGTAATCCGGCTCACAAATCCGCCGTGAATAAGGGGCGGGACGGGGGCGCCGCTCCCCGGCCCCATAGACTTGCATTATCCACGGCGCGTATTGCGCCTGGATAATGTGCATGTCACTTTCTCCCCCCCGCGGCGGATTCGCCGAGCGGGAAGGAGCGACGGAATCCACTGTTCTCTATGAGAGCAGTGGATTACCGTAATGACTCCGACGGATTGGCGCCATACTGCAGCGCAACTCCGGCGCGCAGTATGGCGCCAATCCGTGGCAAAATCAGCCGTGTGAACGAGGCCTCAAGAAGTAACAAACTTTCTAAGTGTTGTTTTGACTACCTTGAGGGGTGCAGTTTCTTAGATGGAGTCATTTATAGGGGAGTCTAACATTTAAACCTACTAAATTTAAACCCCTCTAATGTCATTAAAAAAATGTTTAAAAAATGATGCCAACACAAAGTAGACTTATAGTAGATGTTAATTTCTATTTTGTTTGGTGTGACTCTTATATGCAGAAATTTAAAAAAAAATGTTTCAAAATTTTCACAAATAAACAAGGATTGCATCTACCAAAAATAGAGCACAATGTGTCACGAGAGTTCAAAATCACATGGATTAAAAAATTATTCTCCGAATAAGTGACATGTCAGATTTGAAAAATAGGGCTTGGTCCTTAAAGGGGTTGTCTCACTACATTGATCAATCTTACATCAGTCCTGTTTTCTTGGTTTAATTTTTTTAATTCAAGGACGAGTTTACTAGCTTAACTGACCTGCAGTGATGAGCTGTTGAGGACACCAGGTCTGTAACTATAGCGACCAGCCTGGCAACCTATCAGGGGAGATCAAACAGGTCTGTAACTACAGCGACCTGAGGAGCTGATGCAGCCCATACAAGAGGGGATATCTAGGAATAGGTAGGACACTGTTAATGGACATACATTGCAAAGTGACTTGTTTTTGCAAGATCTTAAACGTAAAAAGCAATCCTTGTAGCGAGACAACCCCTTTAATTCCAAAACAGGCTTGGTTAATGTATCCATACTTACAATCGTTCAATGACTTGTGTGCTTTGTTGATTTTGAATAAGAGGAAGAAAGAAATAAAAACACCAATTAACCCCTTACCAGCAGTGCCAGTTGTGGCCTGACAGAACCCCATTTTTGAAATCTGACGTGTCACTTTATGCGAGAATAACTTTTTGACACTTACCTATCCATGTGATTCAGAGACTGTTTTCTGGCGACACATTGTGCTTTAAGTTAATAAGAAATTTTGGTCCATACAATATTTGTTTTTGAAAAATATCAGAATTTCATGAAAATTTGGAAAAACTTGTCAAAGTTCTAAAATTTCTGCATGCAAGACAGATAATTATTCACCACAAAATATACTGTAGGTTGGTAATTTCACATTTGAGAAAATTTGCAAAATAAATTTTTTTAGGGACCAGTCCAGTTTTTACGTGACTTTGATTAGTATGTACGTTAGATACCCCCATAAATGACTCCATCTACGAAATTACACCCCTTAAAGTATTCAAAACATTTAGAAACTTTATTAACCCATTAGTTGTTTTACCGGAAGCAAAGTGCAGGTGACATTTCAAAATTTCCCTTTTTTTTTTTTCTTAAAGAAAAAGGGGAAATTTTGAATTTGTATCCATTATTCAAGAACGCGGTAGATGTGACCAGGGAAATACAACTTAATATTGATTCCCCAGATTCTGCTGTTTTCAGAGATATCCCATATGTAGCCCTAGTGTGCCATTTGGCTCAACCACAAGCCTCAGTAGGAGGAGCACCTATAGGACTTTTGGGTCTCCTTTTCAAAACTATTTTCTTTAGGCGCCATTTCAGGTTTGCTGACACCCTAAGGTGCTAAAACTTAACACCCCAAAGAGACCCCATATTGAACTACACCCCTTAAGGGATATATCCAGGTGTTTAGTGAGTATATTGACTCCCCCAAACTTTTTTCAAAAAAATTTTTGCTTGGGCAGGAAAAAAAAAAAAAAAAAAATTTTTTCCAACAATTTGCAATTTTAGCTGAAAATGTTAAATTTTTTAAAGGTTCCGCCATTTTTTTTTGGGGCCCCCCTTCATTTTTACAGTGTTCCCCGTAGGGGATAAAGGACAGGAAAAGCTTTACTGGGGGGGTGGGAAAAAATTAAAGAAAAAAATTTAAATTTGCTCCCAAATTAGTCATCCCCATCCAACCACCTTTGGGCCCGGGGGTTATCCTCTTCTTTAACCCCAAAAAATGCACATCCCTTAAAAAAAATTTTAAAGGGCTTGGTATAATTTAATAATATCTTTTTCCATTATTTTTTTAAAAAAGTTTTTAAATGATTCCATCAAAACAAAAAATTTTTAAAAATAGCAACAATATTTAAATTTAATAGAGAAAAACAAAGGGAAAAACCTGATGTGTTGAAGGAAGGTTTAGTCCTCTTCCAAGAGAAAATGAAAATTTAACCCCGGGTCCCCGTAGTGGAGCCCGGACTCCAGCGAGTAAAAGTGAAACCCCCGCACACCCAGGTGACGTTCAGAAAAATAAAATTTCCCCTTTTTTCCAACGCCCTTTTTCAGTTAAACCCGAAAACGTCGCCGGGGATGTGCGGGCTTTCATTTCCCAGCCTGCTGAGATTTCCGGTCCCCACAACTGGGGAAACTCCGGTCCACTGACCCCCTTTTTTGGAAAAACTATCCCCCAAAAGGAATATTCCCGGGGGTAATGAGAAAAATCGACCCAAGGGTTTTTTCACAAACTTTTTTTAGCTTTTGGCTTTTGAAAAAGAAAAATTTTTTTCCAACAATCTGTTTTTTTAGATAAAAAATTTTTTTAATTTCTTTTACCAAAGAATAAATGGAAAAGAAGCACCCCCCAAATTTTTTTGACCAATTTTTTTCTAATTTCGGCGTTAACCTATATATGGGTTTGTAAACTGCTTTTTTGGGCACAAGGCAAGGGCCGTAAAAGGGGAGGGGAGCGTCATTTGGCTTTGTTGGGTGCCATGTCACTTTTTTCACAACCCCCAAAGTCCCCAGAACGGGGAAAAAACCTTTCAAAAGGGTTTCCCCCCCTTTTTGGATTAAACCCCCCCCTTCAGGGCCTCTTTTAAAGGGGTGTATTGTGCATTTGGGCGTACAGGTGTTCCATATTTTAGTTTTTTAGCATTGGGCCATGAAAATGGAGGGGGAAAAAAAACGCAGTTCCGTCATTGTTTTTTTTGGGTTTAAATTTTTTAAGCTTTCCCGTCCCCGGGAAAAAAAAATACTTTTTTACTTTGGGTTACTTTAAAAAAGTCTTGTTTTTTTTTTCTTCCATTTTTGTGTTCACCGTGCGGGGTTAATTAAATTTAAATATTTTTGGGACAGGTTGTTATCACGAGCAAACCAAATAAGTCGTTTACTTTTTTGAGCATTGGCTTTTGAAAAGGGGAAAAGGCGGGTATGCGTTTTTATTTTATTTTTCGTTTTGTTTTTACTCCCCCTTCCCCATTTTTTAACCCTTTTCCATAGGGGGTTTGTATTAGTGTCTTCAGTCACTGTTTCAAAGGAACCCGTAGACAGCTTGCGTTTTTTCGCCAAAGCTGTCACTGGTTTCCCTGGCCTGTCATTTTTCCCTGCCCACAATACATTGCGGCATGGGGACATCCAAGACAGCCCGGGAAGTGTTTCTTTCCCTTTCCAGGCTCTTGGGAGGAACTTAACGGCACAGGGCAACAAGGAACTCACCCTCCCTGAGCTAGTTGTGGGATCAAGATCGCCCAGCCAGGGCTAAACCCCCGCTCCCCAACCGTGGATGAGGGCTGGACCACGGGGCCCGCCCGCCAGTTCCATGTCGCAAAACAGCGAGTTTCGCCGGAAATCCCCCCGAACTCGGGAAACCCATCGTTATTTGCAGAAATGCCTTCCCCCTGGACGTTGGTTTAAACCAAAAGTCAGGAAGAGTTTTAACTTAAAAAAGGTACCCCAATAGAAAGATCCCATACAAATGACTTTACACTATAGGCAACAGAATAAACGCTAAAAGGGTGGCGGGGAAATTGGGCTCTTATTACTTGGGAAACCATTCTTGGTGACTGCTTTATATTACGTGAAGGAAGATTTTTGTCCCCCTTTCGATTTTTTAAATTTCCCCTGCAAAGACAAACAGCTATAATTTTTAAAGGGTAGGGTTTAAATTTTTAAAATTGGAGATAGAATATCCAAAATAAAATCCAGAAAATCATTGTATAAATTATTTCTCTCAGCAAAATGCAAATAAATTTGTATAAGTATTTGATCCCCTACCAGTTCTGGCTCATACAGACCAGTTAGACGCTCCTAATCAACTCATTACCTGCATTAAAGACAGCTGTCTTAATAGTCACGTTTATTAAAAAAAAACTCCTGTCCACAGAACAAAAGAGATTTCTAAGAATCTGAGGGACACAATCAGACCTGCACAAAGCTGGAATGGGCTACAAAACCATAAGTAAGCCACTGGGTGAGAAGGAGACAACTGTTGGTGCAAGAAAGAAAATGGAAGAAATATAAAATGGACTATCGACATCGATCTGGGGCACCATGCAAAATCTCACTTCGTGGGGTATACTTGATCAAAAGGAAGGTGAGAGATCAGCCTAAAACTACACGGGGGAACTTGCTAATGGTCTTAAGGCAGCTGGAACCACAGTCACAGTCACTGAGAAAACCATTGGTAACACATTACGCTGTAATGGTTTAAAATCCTGCAGTGCCCGCAAGGTCCCCCTGCTCAAGAAGGCACATGTGCAGGTCTGTCTGAAGTTTGCCAATGAACACCTGGATGATTCTGTGAGTGAGTGGGAAATTGAGCTCTTTGGCATTAAGTCAACTCTAAATGCTGCCTATGACCCAAAGAACACCATCCCCACTGTCTACCATGGAGGTGGAAACATTATGTTTTGGGGGTGTTTCTCTGCTAACTGCACAGGACTACTTCACGGCATCAATGGGAGAATGGATGGAGCCATGTACCGTAAAATCCTGAGTGACAACCTCCTTCCCTCCACCAGGACATTAAAAATGGGTCGTGGCTGGATCTTTCAGCAAGACAATGACCCAAAACATATAGCCAAGGCAACAGAGGAGTGGCTCACAAAGAAGCACATTAAGGTCATGGAGTGGCCTAGCCAGTATCCAGACCATAAGCCCATTAAAAAACGTATGGGAGTTGAAGCTCTGAATTGCCAAGTGACAGCCTCAAAATCTTAAATGATTTAGAAATGATCTGCAAAGAGGAGTGGACTAAAATTCCTCCTGAAATGTGCGCAAACCTCAACTACAAAAAACATCTGACTGCTGTGCTTGCCAACAAGGGTTTTGCCACCAAATATTAAGTCGTGTTTGCCAGAGGGATCAAATACTTATTTCTCACTGCAAAATGCAAATACATTTATACAGTGTGATTGTCTGGATTTTATTTTTAATAAGGTTAATAGACTGTTCATGTCTTTGTCAGTGGGCAAACTTACACAATCAGCAAGGGATCAAATACTTCTTTTCCTCACTGTATATATAGGACAATGACCTGTTCAGGCGATTGTTCAGAGCCTTGGGATCCAGATTCACAGTGATTATCACAGAAGTTACTCAATATTGAGAAAATATATGCACATAAGTAAAGATTTTTCTTACCTTGATAAAATCCCTGATGAGCTGGGCTGCTTTAACCCCATTCTGCACATTAAAACTTATGTCAACTTTGACTTCTGTATAGGAATCTGTTAGTTTAATAATGGGTACCTAAAGATAAAAAAAAAAAAAACAAAAAAAAAACAAAAACAGAGGTTAAAGGGAATGTCGAAAAAAAATTCTTATTAAATCAAGACCCTGATCCACATTCTTTTCTTCTCAATTCAGTCGTCTGTATATGATTGTGGCGACAGCATTTTTGCTTGCACTGCTTTTAACAGTCAGATACTTTACAGCAGCTTCATGCACATAGAAGTCTTAAGACTGTCTCAGTCCCGTTGACTTCTAAAGGAGAGTTTTCTAGGCAGGTTCTGGAACCTGGGAAGAAGTCAGTGTGAAGGGAGGAGGAGAGTGTGAACTGCGATGTCTTCTTTTGTGACTGGTGAATTATGTGTTATCTATACACATTGGTGTCTCCTTTCAGTTTGACCCTGCTTGTGCTGATAAATGAGCAGACTACTGAAAATCTCTCTCTACTGAACAGGAAGTGTCAGACTATTAGGCCTCGTGGCCAAGGTGAAACCTGCAGGTCTTAAGGATTATTAAAAAAAAACATTGAAAGGGATTTTAAAAAATTCCTAAAAAATGTGTTTAACATACAAAGGCATGTCATTTTTGATGACAGTGTTAAAATACCAGCATAATACCAACCAAGAAAATTAAATTTACGCATAGAAGGGGAAGAAATAACTGCATATCCGAAGGCATGGACACAAACTGATGCAGTTTATCCCTAACTGCATAACTTGGAGAACTGTTCCCCAGCATTTACAAACTTTTTAGGAATGGTTTGTAAGGCTGGGTTCACACACAGCAATTGAGTTGCAAAAAAACCAGCATTCATTTGTGATTATTATTAGTTGTGGGTGCTGTATATCTGAAAATTGGCTTAATCACAGAAAACAAAAGAATCCACTTCAAAAGACTGACTGGCACAGAGGGAGAAAGGACGCTGCCTGGAAGGGTTTACCACACATTTCCAGCGAGATTTTTCGCAATGCTGTTCTTAAACGTGATCTACACTTTTTCAATTTCTTCATCGCCTGACGAAATCGGCACCATTTCCAGCGGCCATCATCCATTGAGGGGTGACCATGTGGGTACTACTAATTTAATAATGTTTCGATAACTATGTCTCAACACCTTCATTTATGCTAATGTTATATATCAGCTATGCAATATGTATCTATATATAAATACCTATGGTATCTCTACTACTTATTTCGTTTGATTGGCAATATGCACTTTGTTCTATACATGTGTCATGGTAATATGTATTTTGTTTTATCTATGTGATCCCACAGAATTAATTATTGTACCCTATAGAGAATTACTATTTTCTACTATACCCTCTTGGTATGATGAACCGTTGTTTTCTCACGCATTGAAAAACGTGCTTTTTTTTATCTCTTCATGTACTTTAATTTAAATAAAGTGATTAATTGTTAACCATTTGCCGATGCAGAGGTGGTAACAAGTCTGTTTATACAAGCAAATGTGTACAGTAAACTTTGGAGTAATATAATTTTTGAACATATTTCCCCTGCCTAATGCTGGAGAGCTGCAATATGCATCCAGTTCATCACTGTCCAATACACAGTTTATGTCACCTGGCACAGAATATTGTACTTGGACACAGTAGCAGTGGGGCTGCATGCAATCTTCAATGTGGTGTATCTGAATATGTGTGTGTGCAGTGTCCCACCAGAGGCCTCTATGTGAGGGAAACAGGGCAGAGACAAACAGCGCATGAATTCGCACCAATTCACTAGGACTAACATCAGGCAAATCCCCCAGTGTGCGCACATTTCTCCAGAGAGGACCACTCAACTGAAGATTTGAGGGTTATGGTTTTAATGGGAAAAGTGAAGATGTATAGCAGGGGTGGGCAATTAATTTTCCCATGGAGCCACATGAGAAACTGGAATGGTATTAGAGGGCCAGACTAATATTTAACTCCGTTCTACCCAATACCTATGTACTATAGACCCTGGAGTCGATTGATAAGCTCTTATCAATCAACTTGAGGACTTAACCGGCTGAATGACGGTTAACAACGTCACAACACTAAGATATATGTCCCTCAGTAGATAGGTGTGGATGTGTAAATATTATTATATATATATATATATATATATATAAATATATATATTATACATATAAGTAATTATATACAAATATATACACACACACACACAGGTAATAGGTCCGCCAGCGGGTATATAGGCAGATTATAGATCACCGGACGTACAATGCCCAGGTCTGATGTGGAAGAAGGAATAGGAAATAAGCAAATGCAAAAATTTGTAATAGGGGCTCAATGTCCATGCTAGCTTCATGTGATCCTTGGTGCGAGCTGCTCCTCTCTATGAAAGCCAAATATTACTCCTGGACAGCAAACTGCTAACAGCAGGAGCCAATATTCCTCCTCACAGGTTTGCAGTTTGACCTATTGTAAAAAAAAAAAAAAAAAAAAAATGCCTCCGACTTGGATTGAGTTATTTTTAAAAGATCCTTTGAAGATCACCATCTAGTTTGTATGAGTCTGAGTTCTCATTTTCTTGTAGAACATTAAGTCTGACAAAAAGCTAGCACTCTCGAATGTTTACCATCAAATATACTCGGTTAGGCTCTAAAAAGGTATCCCTCAATTTCTTCTCTTTTACTACAATGCTTGAGAGTGATTCATGCCCCATCTTTATTGGAAAGAACCTGGAAGTAGGTAAAGCTCATCCAACATCCTTAAATAGGATTATGGAGATGTTCACCAAATGACCTTTTCTTTTCTACCCATAACCTCACTCATTTATTTTATCATAAAGTCTAAAGCAGTGAGGAGCATGTGGACGTTGTAGAGGCCTTGTCCACATATGTACAGTACCCCTCACTCGTGTCGAGTTATTTTGAGGGCATACCAAATTTACACTGATCTACAAGCTGTACACCGACTACTTTACATTGTATCAAAGTGTCATATCTTCAGTGTTCTCCCATGAAAAGATATAATACAAGATTTACAAAAATGTGAGGGGTGTACTCACTTTTAAGACATACTATACATAAGACCAAGTAATGCTACATGGTCAAACAGAACTGTATTAATCAGGGTACAAGCTTTAGGGTGCGTTTACACAGCAGAGACCAAATACTGGTCGGGATGTTCCGACTGGTATTTGGTCTTTTTTTGGCATGCAGGGAGTGGCTTTTGTCAGCGGTTTGCGAACTCAAGCCATACCCATTTGCACCCACATGTACATGTTCTGCCCGAAAACCGGGTGGAAGAATGAACGTGTCCTAAGTTTTTATGAACGCCGGCGGTGTAAAAAACTATCCGGCGGAAAATCCATGCAGTGGGGACTTCTGCATAGATTTTCTATTTAACTTAAAGGAGTTGTCTCATTACAAGCTTTCATCCTACCTCAGTGCGTCTGGCAGCATAGGATTTTTGAATTGAGGGGCGTGCTTCTTGTCTGCCTCTTCTCCTCCCTCTTCCCCCCTCCCCTCAGCACACAGACAGCTCTCCTCCATAATGCCATAACAGCAGGGGGTTGGGTTTGCTGCCAGAGTTAACCCTGTGTGTGCCTGCCTAGGTCTGTTGCAGGCTCCTGGATCAGCTGTATTGTTAGCTCCACGGGAGACAGAGAGAGGGCTGATCTATGAGTGTGGAGAGGTCTGTGAAGCTGTGTATGCTAATAGCAGAGCAGGAGGGATGTAAGTGTTCCTATACCCCCTGCTTAGCATACATATCTCCACATCTCCAGCAACAAACAGACCCTGTCAGAACAGACACAGGGCAGCTCTGAAGTGTTGCTATACTCCGGATGTGTCACTAGTACAGCAGAGCATGAAGCATTCACGTGCCCCCTGATCTGTATAGTCACAGTTCCACAGACACATGATTATAGTAACACACAGGGTCACTGCTGTCACATCTATTGATCAGCTTCACCTCTGCTCTCCTCAATCTGTGTAGAGAGCAGGAGGAAGCAGGCACACACACAGGGTTAATCCAGGCAGCACAGCCACAGAAGCCAGAGACCTCCCCCTCCCTCCACTACAGAAGCATTCTGTGTGGGAGGGGCTCTCTGCTCTGACCTGTATTCAGAGGCTGATGAGTCATACAGACCTGACAGCCAGTGAGATAAGGATCAACAGGTTGGCTGCTATAGAGATTTGAGAAGCTGATGTACTACTACTACCAGGGATAACTCAAAATCAGTAGGACATTTGTAATGAACATATATTGCAAAGCTGCTTGTTTTTTAAAGATCTGGTAATTAAAACCCAATCATTGTAGCGAGACAACCCCTTTAATGTAAAAGGTTGACAGACTGCTTTCAAATCCGAAAAAACATCTGCAAGGGCGATAATCTCACTGCTAGTTGTTTAGATCTGTCCTGTAGGTCACAGATGGATCTAAAAAGCGTAGTTAACACGGAGTGAAAACACCGTGTGAACAAGCCCTAAATCAGACTGAAAACCTGTGCCGTGGGGACAAGCCCTCACTCATCACCTGATATGGGCAATACACCACTTTTCATTTGGTGGAGATTCATGACAACCCAGTGCATGTATATCAGCCTGTCGGTTGGTGTACTCTATCCCGTGTGAGAGCAGGACGTGATGGAAGGAAAGCAGCTGAGCTCTGTAATAAACAAGTTTATATGATTTAGAGAAGGATTTTGGACTAAAAACGCAGAGAAAATACTCATAGGACTCCATAAGAGACTGGCAGTCGTGCTTACTTCACCCACATGCAATGACTGACTGCATTCCCTCTATCAATGTGTGCACAGTACAAACAGTCAAATCATTGCATGGGGTCAGACAAGCAGGACTTTCTCTGCTTTATACAAATTTTAAAGTGAGTCCTATGCTCTCCTCTCAGAGTAGCACGTGATTGAGGAAAAGAAGCAGAGCTCTGATATTTAGGTTTATGTGATTTGAAGCAGAATTTGATGAAAAAGAGAAAATACCGACTGGACTCCTTAAGAGAATACAAGTCCTGTTTACACCACCCACACACATTGATTGGCAGCTTTCCCTGTATCAGTATGTGTACAAAGCTGTCAAAGTATGCGGGCAGAGTAAGCACTACTTTCACTTTCTGTTCTAGTTTTCTGCTCTACTTTTTACTCAAATCCTGCTGCAAATCATTTAACCCACAGGGCTTGGCTTCTCCCCTCTCATATCCTGCTCTCAGATAGGACAGCATAAACCACCTGATATGCATCGTTACAGGAGACCTAACATACTGCTACATCAGTGTGTTGCCCTACGGTGCAAATGGTGAGCTCAGCCAAGCCTTCTCCATACATGGCTGATGCCAGCGGTGATGTACAGGCAACACCTGTCTGCTAGAAAATGGCTCCACCTCTGTTTTGATTAGACATTTCCTTTTACATAGAAGGCAGGTCTGTTTGGTATTACATCCCTAATACATGAAGAAAAAAATAAATGTAACTCACTGTGGCTTTGTCCAGTACTTTGACAGAGTTTTCATCAGCTACCTTGTGTTTTCGCAACGCCTCCTCCAGAGTCCAAAGTGGTAAATTCTCCCATTTCCCAAAAACCACAAGATCAATATCGCTACCAGAAAGAAGAGACATTTGTAATTAGATTAAATCAAGACAAACAAAACAGTCCGTGTTCTGTGGTTTTACTGCAGCACACAGATGTGTGGCGTGACGCCATCCTCCGGGCTCCCCCTCCTAAGGCTTACTTACCTTAATAGGTCTGCGGCAGTTTCCAGATAATCATCTCTCTCTCAATGGTGGTTTAATGATCTGTACTTTCTAATCACTCAGGAAACAATGCTACATACAGGACATTAACCTCCTATAGTCTGTGCTGGACTTGTACACAGCTGTAGGGGCAGAGCAGCCTGAACCAATCAGGAGGCGTGTCTAAGACTACCTATAGGTACTGCAGTCAAACAGGACTCTCAGCCCTAGTCACACAATTATCTGCCTTAATGAAGCAGCGATAAAAATCTGGAGAAAAGACAAATCGCAGCTACTGACCTACACAGTAAAAGGAGCACTGCAGAAAATGCCTGACACGCCGGTGTCCCTACAAATCATTCAGGAGCAGAATAGTGTTCTGACCTCTATCACATTTACAGGCATCAAGCCTGGGACAGCAGCACTTCATGAGGAGACTGAACAGATCTTTTAGATGAACACTGGTATTCCTCCTGGTTTACGGGAGCAGTTGACATTAGTAACTCTAGGCCACAAGAGGTTGCAGGTGAAGAGCCATCGGCTCCTTCCCTTTCTTTTAGCCCATGCTGAGAGGGGTGCCATTAATCTAGATGTGCAGAACGAGTTTAGGAAGCTGTCATTTTAATTATACAGCCAGACTGTTCCATCTAACGTGCCCTCTTACTTTGCTGGGTGCTGCCTGTGTTTTGGGTGCTGCTTACCTATGCGATAAAATTGAGCTCAACATGTTTACAGGTAGGGTAGAAAATGTCAATGTCTTCCGTTGCCTCATTGTTGTGTTCACTTAAAGAGAACCTATCACAGATTATGCCCCCTTTGCTGAGAACAGCACAAGCCAGTGACAGACCTGCTGTTTCCAGTGCTGTGTCCCTTATTCTGTAAGATGCAGCAGTTTTAGAGCATTTAATGCTTAAATCTTATTCATGAGCAGGTGTTAGCCCCACCCACCTGACCGTTCTTCACGTTTCTCCCTATTCAATGCAATAGGTTTATCAGTTGTAAGGTGGGCGGGGCTAGCCTCAGGTGGGCGGGGTATAAAAACAGACTGACTTACAGAATAAGGGGCACAGCGCTGGAAACAGCATGTCTGTCACTAGCTTGCGCTGTCCTCAGCAAGGGGGGCATAATCTATGTGACATGTTCCCTTTAACGTTCTGACCCTAAGCATGTAACAAGTATTGGGCAGAACAGGTTTTCTTTACTATACCAAGTTTCACTTAAAGTTTACGCATGAGCAATGTGTGACCTAATGAAGCCGATCACTATGATTGAAGTCACCGACTTATGTGACTTTGATCCCGATTGGTCTGCTGGATAATACTCATTAACCCCTTCCTGCATACTAACATAAGTGTGCATCCATTTCTTGATGTGTTTATGTGGTAACTGACAAGTTAAAGGGATTGTCTCACTCCAAAGCTTAGCTTTCAATATGCAGGGAACATTAAACTAAGATCATTTCCAAATACATTCCTCTCTTGATATTACCTTGGTTAGGAGATCAGAGATTTTGTCTGCTCTGAGTGCGCACAGGTTTCTCTGGTTACCATCCTGCTTTCTCTTTTGGACTACACAGAGCAAGGAGTGACATCCCCAGGACAGATGGGAGCTTGAGAACAGTGTTAACTCTAACAAAGGAGATTAATTGCTTTTGACTGTTTACTTTGAGCTCCAAGACCTTCTGCAATATAGATGAAATATGCAGTCATGTCACTGCAATTAGAATAGCTGGAAATAAGGATCTGCTAATGGCTGATATAGAACCACCCACAGCCTAACCAGGAAGACTGAGGAACTGTGAATTTGAAAATACCTGTGGCTCTGAGAAATACCATGGTGAGACAACCCCTTTAAAACTTGTTTTGATAGTAACTTATGTCTGCTAAAAACATAAAAAGGCCAACTCTTTATCAATTCCTTATATGAGCGAGACAAGTTTGAGACTGACGATTTTGGAAGTTTTCCCACCTACAAATAACAGAGGTCTGTTATCACAGGTAAACCATCAACTGTGTGAGACACAATCTAAAAAAAAAATCCAGAATCACACTGTAGGATTGTTAAATAATTAGCATTTTATTGCATGAAATAAGTATTTGATTCAATAGAGAAACAGAACGTAATACTTGGTATAGAAACCTTTGTTTGCAATTACAGACGTCAGACCTGTAGTTCTTGAGTTTTCATACACTGCAGCAGGGATTTTGGCCCACTCCTCCATACAGATCTTCTCCAGATCTTTTAGGCTTCAGGGCTGTCACTGGGCTACATTGAATTTCAGCTCCCTATAAAGATTTCAATTGGTTCAGGTCTGGAGACTGGCTAGGTCACTCCAGGACCTTGAAATGCTTCTTACGGAGCCACTCCTTAGTTGCCCTGTCTTTCTGGTCACTGTCCTGCTGGAAGACACAGCCACGACCCATCTTCAATGCTCTTACCAAGGTAGTTGGGCAAAACCTCCGATGCATGACCCCCATCCATCCTCTCTTCAATATGATGCAGGTGTCCTGTCCCCGTTGCATAAAAGCATCCCCCAAAATATGTTTCAACCCCCATGCTTCACGGTTGGGACGGTATTCTTGGGGTTGTACTACTCCTTCCTCCTACAGCGAGTGGAGACTAAAAAGTTATATTTCAGTCTCATCGGACCTTCTCCCATGACTCCTCTGGATCATCCAGATTGTCATTGGCAAACTTCAAACATGTCTGGACATGAGCAGGGGGACCTTGCATGCCCTGCAGGATTTTAATCCATGACAGTGCAATGTGTTACTAATGGTAATCTTTGAGACTGTGGTCCCAGCTCTATTCAGATCATTGACCATATACTCCCACGGATTTCTGGGCTGACTCCTGGCTTCTCAGAATCATCTCTATCCCATAAGGCAAGATCTTGCATGGAGCCCCAGACTGAGGGAGATTGACAGTCATCTTGTGTTTCTTCCATTTTCTAATAATTACGTCATCAGTTGTTGCTTTCTCACCAAGCTGCTTGCCAATTGTCCGGTAGCTCATCCTAGCCTTGTGCATGTATACAATTTTGTCCCTGGTGTCGTTAGACAGCTCTTTGGTCTTGGCCATGGTGGAGAGGTTGGGGTGTGATTGTGTGGACAGCTGTCTTATGCAGATAACGAGTTCAAATAGGTACAATTTATACAAGTAATGAGTGCAGAGTAGGAAGGCTTCTTAAAGAAAAACTAAAAAGGTCTGAGAGCCAACATTCTTGCAGGTTGCAATAAAAAGCAAATTAAATATTTAAAAGTCGTAGAATGATTTTTTGGATTTTTTTTTTTTAAATTAGGTCCTCACAGTTTAAGTGCACCTACGCTAAAAATTACAGACCACTCTATTCTTTGTAGGTGGGAAACTTTTAAAAATCACCAGTGTATTAAATACTTATTTTCCCCACTGTATGTATGAATGAGTATCTATTTACTCTACACTGTAGAGTGCTGATGCCAGCCAATAGCATTTAACTGCTGCAGTGGTGATGTCCTGTTCAGAAGACAAGAAAATAAAAAAAAGACTAGAGGAGAGGGGGACAATGAAGCGCTAGACCCAAGGTAGGAGGGGACACAACTATAAAGCTTTTGAGTGTTTTATTTTGTTTTTAATTTTAAAAAACGGCAACAGTTTCCAAAAAGAAAATGATTAACTGGGCAACCCCTTTAATAAGGACTCAAACTATTCAGAGGTATCATCTCTGTACCTACAATCTGGGTACACCAGCTAGTTATGAATGTGAAAAACAGAAGATGGTATCTGGCAAAATTGAGTCAAGTCACAATCATACAGAAAATTGAAAATGTGTTTAAGACCAGCCGTTTCTTATTTTAGTAAATTCATTTGCTATAGTGTTCTAAGTTATGCAGTTGTTCAGCTGTTAATAAAACCCCTTACCTGGTAGGCAAATAAAGTCCTGTTTTAAAACTCCCGAAAATCTGGACCTAAAAGAAGAGAGACAAAATGTAAGGCTGTTTGTCATATTGATGGTATATACACCCATAGTGTATAAATTAGTTTAATCTAGTCATTTGTGTAATATAACAGATGGCTGAAACATATTGCATCTAAGGGTATGTTCACATGGCGCATTGTGGCGCGTACTGTATGCCCGCGCGCACTTCCAAAGCTCCCATCCTCCTTCGTTATCAGCGGCATCAGTGACATGTCACTTTTCTCCCGACCTACAATGCGGGGGAAAGGACGTAATTCATAGCTTTCCATGAGAGCTATGAATTACCATAATTGTGGCGCGCATTTCGGACATATTGAAGTGCAAATACGGAACAAAATACGCCCCACAATTACGCTGTGGGAAAATACCCTAACAGAAAAGTAAATGCAGGGCTACTTGGGTGGAGCTGAAATCAGACAAACTGGCTGGTGCATCAACTGGTGTCGACAGGTGCAATGGCCCCACATCAGGAGCAGAGGTGCTTTCTCCAAACTTGATTTTTGTTTGGTGGGAATATTAACAACTGTGACTTCCATGACGCACAATGAGCAGTAAATAGTAATGTTGGACTAGAAAAGGTCAATTGTGACCTTGACATATCAAAAAGTAAAAGTACAAAGCAAGCGTATAAATATTGAAATATCCTAATGAGAACCAGTTATGAAACCAGAATCAATACCCATCCAGTCTCCAAATCTTACTGTGATGTGAAGGAAAAAGGGTGTGTATGTACAGCTGAAACCAGAAGTTTACATTAAATCAGAATGAACCTTACCCGTTTCAGATCAATTAGGATCACCACAATTATTTATATTTGCCAAATGCCCGAATAATGGGAAAGAATTTAAGGCATTTTTATTACTTTCTGCAGTCAAAAGTTTACATACATTTCATTAGTATTTGGTAGCATTGCCCTTAAACTATATGACTCGGATCAAACATTTTGCATATCCTTCCACAAGCTTCTCACAATAGTTGGTAGGAATTTTGGTCCATTCCTCCTGACAGAACTGGTGTAACTGAGCCATGTAGTTCGACTTGCTCACACCTGTCTTTTCAGCTTTGCCCATACATTTTTAATAGAATTGAGATCAGGGCTTTGTGATGGCCACTCCAAAACATTGACTTGGTTATCTTTAAGCCACTTTGTAACCAGTTTGGCATTGTGCTTCAGGTCATTGTCCATTTAGAAGACCCATTTTCGCCCAAGCTTTAACCTCCTGGCTGATGTCTTGAGATGTTGCTTCAGTATTGCCACAATCTTTTTTTTCTCTCATGATGCCATCTATTTTGTGAAGTGCACCAGTCCCTCCTGCAGCAAAATAGCCTCACAACATGATGCTGCCACCCCTGTGTTTCACAGTTGGGATGGTGTTCTTAGGTTTCCAAACTTCTCTCTTTTCCCTCCAAACGTAACAATGGTCGTTCTGGTCAAACAACTCTAGTTTTAGTTTTTGTGCAGACAATGGACTTTCTTACTGCCTGTGGCATTTCAAGCACTGTTTTCATACGTTTCACTGTGGATAAGTCAATCTTTGACTCCACATGCCTTTCTGTAATAGGTCTTTTCTTTTGTTGATAAGTCACAAAGTCAGACCAAGATCTCGTTATTCAGATAGACACGGTAGACTCAGATCCTCCTTCCTGAGCGGTTTGATGGACATTCCCATCTTGTTTGTATTTGTGTATAATTGTTTGTACAGATGAACGAGGCACCTTCAGGTATCTGGAAATTGAATCCAAGGTTGAACCAGACTTGTGCAAGTCCACAATTCTCTTCCTGATCTCTTGGCTGATTTGTTTAGACTTTCCCATGATATTGCACACAGAAGCAGTGTGTTTCTGCTGTGCTATAAAATACATCCACAGGTGTTTAACTCAGATGAGAAAATAAACCAGAAGCTTTCAAAGACATGACATCATATGGGCTGTCCCAAATCCTGGTGAATGTAAACTTTTGACTTTGCAGAAAGTAATAAAAATGCCTTAAATTCTCTCTCTTTCTGGCATTTGGCAAATAGAAATAATTTTGGTAATCCTAATTAACCTAAAATAGGTAAGGTTTATTCCTATTTCATTTCAGATCGTGAGAAAAACATACACGTGTCTTTTTTTTATAGTTTATGTAAACTTCTGGTTTCAACTGTACATAAAGGCAGTCACCAACTTACACTGTCCCGACCGAGGCTATATTCACACGGCTTATTGCCGGCGTAACTGCGGGGACGTATTTCGCCTGCAATTACGCCGGCTGCCGTGCAGCGGGGGGGGCTGGCAGGTCGCCGGCCCATTAGACATGACTTATCCACAGCGCGTATACGCCGAGAATAGCATGAGAGTAGCATGTCACTTTCTCCCTGCTCGCCGTATTGTGCGAGCGGGGAGAGGAGATGTAATCCATAGTTCTCTATGAGAACTGTGGATTACTGTAATGACCGGAACGTATTTCAGCCCGTAATTCGCGCAGGACGGCGCGAATTACAGACTGAATACGTTCCAAAATAAGCCGTGTGAACATAGCCTTAGAGTATGTTCACACAGTGTGTTGAGTCCGTGTTTACATACGTTTATACCCAATGCACATCTAACAATGTGCAGTGTGATTTTACATTGCTTTCAATGTAAAACATGCATTGGTGTTTAGATGAGTGACCGCCGATACAGGTTTACTTGTGTCTTTCTGATCCATTCAAAGAATTGACATGTCAATTCTTGATCTGAAAGACACAGCAGACGTCCTATTTAAAACTATAGGGTGCGATCCTGCTGCAGCCAAAATGCATCCAAACAGGCAGCTGCATGTTGGATGTATTTTGGATCCGATTGACACTGCGTTTTTTGGATCCAAAACACTATGTGAACATCCATGCCCTAGTTACAAACGGAGACTCATGGGGTGTGGCTAGGCATGCTGACACGCCCCATAAAAACCAAGTGTCAGCATGCCACAGCAGCACGAGATACAGAAAGCGAGGTGAAATCTTCTAAACAAAGGCACAGACAGCACAAAAAATGTAAAGACTGTTCCCGGCACCATCCAAATTTAAAAAAAAAAAAAAAAAAAATTTGCCCGAGTTGCAATTTCAACTTAAACCTAGTCCCTATTCCGCTCATAACCCGGGGACTGCATATTAAAAAAAAAAATATAATATATAAATATATATATACTATATATATCTATATATATATATTATATTTATTATATTTATTAATAATTATATTTATATTTATTATATTTTCCACATGCAATTAATATTCCAGCAGAACCAGTGGCAGTGCAACTTTACTGCCATTCAAAGCATTCACAACAAAAAGAGCTGTTAAGAGATTGAGGCCAAGTTCATATCGGCATTTGAAGACCACCACACTATTTTGTCCAGTGAAGACACTGACGGAAACTTGAGGGTCCCCCTTATAGTCAATATGGGTCATGAGGAGATGTTGGCGTCTCATGTAATGGGTCTAGCACTGCCATTATTTTGTATTTCCTGCTTCCAGAGTGGAAAGGAAAGCAGAGATTACAAAAGATGATGAGTGCCTTAAAGGGGATTTGCCACCAGACCAAGTACTGACCTCCGTTCAGCATGAGAGCAAGATGTAAACAAATCACGCTGAGTCATGAAGCTGCAGTGGAGAGAGGGAGAGGGGAGGGGGGAGTGAGGAATCCAAAGGGAGCGTCTCAAAACTTAAGTGAACTAATAAACAGTACAACAGTGGATTCAATACAGCAAGACACAGAGCCTCAGACGGCACTGTCAGGAGAAACCTTATCTGCTTAGCAGCTTATGTAATGTAAACAAATCACGCAGCAAGAGACAGACGCACACAGCCAGAGCACAGAGCCTGCATAAGGGGATCCTGTGACATGTTCACTCAAATAATCAAACTATAACTTGTGAATTCTGTATACAACAGAGAACACCTATTCTAAACAGCAGATTGAAGCTTCTTCATCAGATAAAGCAGGGATCTAATAACACTACAGCTAGTTATTCTGTATACAAAAGAAAACATATTGCTACCCGGTGCATTAAAAGACCATTCATTCTGATTGTCATCAGATAAGTGATTCACGCAAGCGCCGCCTTTCAGCTCCTGGGTCGTGACTAGGGGAAGCTTTGTGGTAACCAAGGGGGGTTGAGAAATGCTGTAGCTCTCAGAGTTTTCACTTTTTTTAATCACATATAGTTAGAAAAGTGATTAAATACCCATTTTGGAGGTTCCCACGTCAACATTACATGGTGGCAAAACCCCTTTAACCTCCAGGTAAAAGTGTAGTCAGGTAACTAAATGCAAATATGAGCATAACAGGATACTTTTTTTCCTTTGTTTGGACGCTGTAGAAAAATTCCAGGAACACAAACTGTTGATACAATGATGTTTACAGAAGATTAATAATGCCAGTCACACAATGGTCACTTGGGTCAAAGATCAGTAATCCCAGAAATCCTTTTAATACAAAAAGTCCTAAAAGGTTTACATTTAAAGGTTTTGTCTACATTACATAAAACAAGGCCAGGGTGACCAAACAAATGCAAAACCTGGCCCACACTGCTGCGGCTCCTCTTCCAGGTTCTCATCCCCACGCACAGAGGAGGCTTGTACTCCATTGTGCGTCAGGAGGAGATCCCAAAAGTGAAGAGGAACAGACTGCAGGGGAGCTCCAGAGTGGCAGAGGCGGGGGGCAGGTAGAGAAGAATCACATTTTTTTTCTTTTTTGGTCACCCTAGCCTCATTTACATGTATTTTCTTTCAATTACAATGCAAATATGCAAAGCGCATTTTATGCTAATTTGTTTGCTTCAGTGTGTTCCCCCTTGGTACTGCTGCAGGGTATCTTTACAAGCAGAGAAGTCATTCGCTATGCTGCTGCAGAGACTATGGTTGTTCCCTTCCAAGCAGAAAGTCTGTGACGCAAAATAGCCTAGAGAAATAGCGATAGGGAAAGTGACTGAACATATGTCCAACCAGCAGTCAAGCTTAGTAGGTGGATGTGCACATGTGCTATACACTGTGAATAGCAGGTGTCACCATACTAGTGAAGGTCAAATCCTTAAAACCCTCTTACTTTGTAATGTTTGGAAACATTTTTCACTGCTCCAGATTCTCCAGTGACACATTAGGCCTGTATTGGTATTACAGCTGCACCAGTCAGGGCCCCTGCAACTCCACAGAACCCTTAGGGCATGTCCCCACGGCATCGGTTTTCAGCTGGTTTTTCAGTTTGCCGTTTTGCAGTCCGTCTGAAAAACCGTCCAAAAAGGAGCACAATGGTGCTCTATGGAAAACCCTTGCAGCAGTCCCCACTGCCCGGGTTTTCTGTCCGCAGTCCACCCACAAAACGTTCTGCCAGCACAATCTTCCATCCGGTTTTCGGACGGAATCTGTGCTTGTGAATGTGAAGGGCTTTTCTCCACTCATTGCGGAGTAAAGCCGCCCCCCACGTGGCCGTGTGCACTGCACACAAACCGGACAAATACCGGTGGGATAAACCGACCGGTATTTATCCCTTAGATGATCCAGGTTCAGTTTAGTGAAATCATGGAGGCCTGTGTCATGGATGTAATACAGGCTTCAACATGGTCTAGAGAGACTTGGACTCACATCTGCGCTAGGCCACAGCTCCTTTATTACGTTTTCTATCCGATTAACAACTTCCATTCGCATTTTCTCCTCTTCTGGTCTTGGAGACATATATTTGTAGAAGTCGAGAATTTCTTCATGAAGTCTGAAAAACAAAGAAAGTTTTTAGTTCCCTACATTTTTCTTGCTTCCGTATATTTAAAGTTTTTCCCTTAACATCCCCGCATTTCAGCAGAAGGACTGTAAAGTAAGGGCTTGTTCACACGGAGTTTTGGCTCCGTGTTACAATCACCTAACCATTAGCAGTGAGTTTAACACTGCCGGCAACAAGGAACACGCAGTGGCGTTCACACAAGAGATCGTCGCTGCGTGTTTGCCCAGCGCCTGTCGGGGCCGTCTTGCAGATGCGATCAAAGAATTGACGTGCCAAAACTACGTGTGAACAGTTTACATTTACACCACTTTTTCATCTTCTGCTTAATCTCCTTTACTACCGGATACAATGTGGACAAAAATATGGATGAAACCATTCAGCTAAGTGTCTGTATATAATACAGTAATGTCACAACATAATGCTGGGAAGACCAAATGGATGGAGAATCCAAGTGTCCAAGGAAATGTACAAGGAATAAGCAGTTAGTGTGGCACCTTAACCCCTTAAGGACCCAGCCTGTTTTGACCTTCCTGACACAGCCCTATTTTTGAAATCTGACATATGTCACTTTATGCGAGAATAACTTTTTGACACTTTTACCTATCCATGTGATTCAGAGATTGTTTTCTCGTGACACATTGTGCTTTAAGTTAGTAAGAAATTTTTATCCATACAATCTTGTTTGTTTGTGAAAAATATAAAAATTTCATGAAAATTTGGAAAAATTTGCGATTTTGAAAGTTGCAAAATTTCTGCGTGCAAGACAGATAATTATTCACCACAAAATAGTTTATAACTAGCATCTACCATATGTCCACTATAGGTTGGCATTTTTTAAATGTCTTTTTTTTTTTTTTTTTTTTTTTACGACATTAGAGGGCTTAGAAATTTAGTAGTAATTTCTCACATTTTCAAGAAAATTTGCAATATACATTTTTTTAGGGACCACTCCAGTTCTGATGTGGCTTTGAGGGGCCTGCATGTTAGATACCCCCATAAGTGACGCCATCTGAGAAACTAGACCCCTTAACGTATTTACAACACTATTTAGGAAGTTTGATAACCCTTCAGATATTTCACAGAAATTAAAGCAAAGTGGAGGTGAAATTTCAAAATTTCACTTTTTTTGCAGATTTTCAATATTTATCCATTATTCACTGGAATACGGTAAATGTGACCAGGTAAATGCAACGTAATATCAATTCCCCCAGGTCTGCCGTTTTTAGAGATATCCCATATGTGGCCCTAGTGCATTATTTGGCTCACCCATAAGCCCCAGAATAGGAGGAGCACCTACCGGACTCTGAGGTCTCCTTTTCAATACGATTTTATTTAGGCGCCATTTCAGGTTTGGGGACACCCTAAGGTGCTAAAACTTAATAAACACCCCTAAATAGACCGCATATTGGAAACTACACCCCTTAATGAATATATCCAGGGGTGCATTGAGTATATAGACCCCACAGGTGATTCACAAATTTTTTTAGCATAAGGCTGTGAAAATTTAAAAAAAAAAAATTTTCAATAATCTGCAATTTTAGCTTAAAATGTTTCATATATACAAGGAATCCTGGAAAAAAGAACCCTAAAACTTTGTTAAGCAATTTCTTCCAAGTTCGGCAATACCCTACATGTGGGTGTAAACTGCTGTTTGGGCGCATGGCAGGGCGTATAAGGGAGGGAGCGCTATTTGGCTTTTGGAACGCAGATTTTGGTGGGGCCATGTCGCATTTGCAAAGCCCCCAAAGTAGCAGAACAGGCGAAACCTTCCAGAAGTCGCCCCATTTTGGATTCAACACCCATCAGGGATCTCATCTAGGGGTGTACTGTGCATTTTGGATGCACAGGTGTTCCATAGTTTTTTTTTAGCATTGGGCAATGAAAATGGGGGGAAAAACGCAGTTCGGTCATTGTTTTTTGAGTTTCAATTTTACAGCATTCGCCGTGCAGTGTAAATGATGTGATAACTTTACTATGGGGGTCGGTACAATTACAATGATATAGATTTTATATAGTTTTTTCTGTTTTATTACTTTTACACAGTAGAAATACGTCTATAAAAAATTGCGTTTTTATGTTGTCCTATTCTGACAGCCATAACTTTTTTATTTTGCTGTGTGCAGAGCTGTGTATGGGCTTGTTTTTTGCGGGATGAGTTGAAGTTTTTATTGGTACCATTATGGGGTGCATATGATGCTATGTTCACTTTTTATTAAGGTTTTTCTGAGATGTTTATTTTTATTTTTTATAGCGGTCACTGTACGGTATATATGACATGGTAGCTTTACTCAGCCGGTCAATACGATTACACTGATACCCAATTTGTATATTTTTTTATGTTTTACTGCTTTTATACAATAAAAACACTTTTATTCAAACAGGGCACGGCCAGGCATCGTGACGTCACAGACAACCCGGGAGGCATTCTCTGCCTTCCCTGCTGTCTGTCAGAAGGCAGGAGCTGCATGGATCGCCTGATCCGTGCGCTGCTGCCGCCGACAGACGCAGGAGGAGCGATCTCCTCCTGCGTCTCTCTTAGTTATTGCGACCCGATCGTCGCGATAATTAAGGGGTTAACCGCCCCCCCCCTCTCCGGAGCGATCCCAGGTCGGGGCTGACGCTGCGGGATGTCAGCTGTAATATACAGCTGACACCACACACCGATCGTGCGAACTCTGCTTTAGAGTTCGCGCGATCCTCAGGACGTATCCATACGTCCAGGTGCGTTAACCCCCAAACGACCTGGACGTATGGATAAGTCTAAGGTCGTTAAGGGGTTAATACTAACCGTACACGCGTGCAGGTTAAGAGCTTGTCCCCACGGACAGTTTTACAGACGGCTGTCGGTTTTGAATGCCGACTGTAAACCGGCTGTCAAACTTTAGAAGGGACCTTTAGGCCATGTTCACACGACTTAAATTTGGACGTATTTCAGTCCACAATTACGCGCCGGAGTGCGCAAATTACGGCTGGAATATGTCCCGGTCATTACGGTAATCCACACTTCTCATAGAGAACTATGGATTACGTCTCCTCTCCCTGTTCGGCTAATCCGCCAGGCGGGGAGATAATTGACATGTGAATTACCAGCGGCGTATAATGCAAGTCTATGCTGGTCCACCGCACCCGCCCCCGGCCACAGGGCGTAATTGCGGGGCGTAATTACGCCCTGCAAATACACCGTGTGAACCTAGCCTTATGGAAAATCCGTGCAGCAATCCCCACTGCACGGATTTTCCACCAGACTGTTTTTTACACCACCAGCGGTATGGAAAACTTTGACCATGTTCATTCTTCTGCTTGGTTTTCAGGCGGAATATGAACATATGAATGTGACGGGAAAGGGCTTTTCTCCGCAAACAGCAGAGACCAGCTGTTTCCCGGCGGCCGTGTGCACGGCCCCAAAACAGAGCAAATACCGGTCGGATAATCCATACACTATTGTAGAGAAATATTTGTGACCAGCTTACCCAATTTTCATCATCTATCATTGGGCATTACGGTGTATGTTGATGCACATACAAATTGTCCAGTAGCAACTCAGATGCTACTGCAGTGCCTATTCCTGTAACTGAATTATTCTTACCCGATTACAATGGCAGCAAGTAGAGCTGTCAGTGCAGATATAGTGTGTGGCGATAGATAGATAGAGATGGATATATACAGACACACACACCTGCTTGCTGCCACTGAATCAGGGAGCCAGGCAGTTACTCAGACACAGCTGTGGCCATTTAGTTGGGCTCTTAGGCAATGTTCACATGGCTTATTGCCGACTTAATTGCGGGGACGGATTTCGCCCCGCAATTACACCGGCAGCCGTGCAGCGGGGGCGGGGCAGGGGGCCGGCAGCTCGCCAGCCCCATAGACATTCATTATTCACGGCGCGTACACGCCGTAAATAATGTGCATGTCACTTTCTCCCCCCTTGGCATATTCACCAAGCGGGGAGGAGAGACGGAATTCATAGTTCTCTATGAGGCTATGTTCACACGGCTTATTTCGGGGCGTATTTACGTCCGCAAATAAGTCCCGAAATACATTTCACAAAGTGTGGCACGTATTTCGCGTCGTAAATACATTCCCCATTCTTTATTATGGTGATTTACGTTGCAAAATAAGCCTCAATACGTGACAGGGGACTTCATTTTTACGATCGTATTTACGGACGTATTTACACCCGCAAACAAGTCGCGAAAATACGCCTTGTGTGAATGACGAGGCGTATTTTACATTGGAATCAATGCTAATCTAATTGTTCATTATTTGCACCGGATTTTGGGACGTATTTGCGGACATAAATACGTCCATAAACATGTCCCGAAATAAGCCGTGTGAACATAGCCTGAGAACTGTGGATTACCGTAATGACAGACGGATTCCAGCCGTACTCATCGCTAATACGGCGCGCAGTACGGCTGGAATCAGTCACAGAATAAGCCGTGTGAATGGCGCATACAGTACATTGTGTGTTTCGGGAGCTCACGCTGATCGGCGCATACTCCCGCGGCGCAGGGGGTCGGCAGCCCGCCGGCCTCAAACATGTATTACTCGCGCCGCAAGTGAACAGTTTACTCGCCCAACATCAGGCCATTGGACAATTTGTAGTGCTGAGAAAGCTGGAACATTGAGTCTGAAGACTGCATTAGTACGAACACAGGGTTTCAAACGTTCATAATTTGGGCACAAAAACAGAACTCAAATTTGTATCCAGACCACTTCTGGTAAAATCGCTTTCTTCACACACGTGCAATCTGACCTGGATTGCAGTGTTGATTTTGTGACAAAACCCATGTGAAATCTGACCGACTAAAGTGGATGGGATAGCTGCAACACCATCCTTGGCATGAGGAATTTTCTATGTGGATTACAATCCACATCGCTTATTTGACTCCAGCTCAGCACAGAAGACCCGAGATTAGCCCCACTGATGACAAGTGGATCCACATGCTGATTTGGGTAGATTAAGGGATGTGTGAACATAAATCACTTCTTATACCATCAATCACGCGGTGTATACACAACATTTATCTGTGGTCACTATTTTGTATAACATAGAAGAACCAATCAGGATGGTATCTGATAACTGAAGGAACATCGGGGTCAAAATATCTCCTTAAATGACCAGCAAAAACTCAGCTCTGATCCTGCCGGCCTTCTGCTATGTGGTAACTGGCAGGGAAAGAGTGGACTATGCTCTGATATAAGCACACACCTTCTCAGACCATACCAAATGCGACAGTTCTAGCACTGACTGCCATCAGCGGAGACCATTCCTTCCAGCCTGAATGATACTGTTCTGGGGAATAAATGTAGAAGACTCGCACTTCTCAGCTGCTTCATCATGTAGTACGAACAGATTATTATTCCAATCTGTGTGCATGGGCTGGATGTAAAATACAAGTGTAGAATTAACTTGTCACAACATTGGTAATGTAAACTGGCTGCTCACAGAAATACCAGCGGCCTGAGTCATGGAGCCAGATTTAGGAATCACAGCAGTTTCCTTTCTGTAGAAACGAGAGCGCGCTCAGAGCTGTTAGGGCGGATACTTACTGCAGAGCTTACACGAGGAAGCCCTAGTGACAGGTCACAAGTACTAGACCACGGTAACCTTTACTCTCAAAGGAAAAGATCCAGCTCAGCGGGAGACAGCACGCCAATATGTACATGATCAGAGCGGCTGCACCAGAACAGTAATATACCAGTCACCATGAAATTACAGACCAGTGTGAATGCTGGATCCACGTCTTTCTCCTGGATTACTTTAGTGCACAGTTTGCCCAAAGTGTGACTACTTAAAGGGGTTGTCTCACTACGTGGATTCATCTTACGTCAGTCCTGTTTTCTTGGTTTCATTTTGAATCCAGGGGCGTGTTTACTGGCTTCCATTAGGTTGCAGAAGCAGCCAGGCCTGTAGCTATAGCAACTAGTGCTCGCAGCTTATCAGGAGAGATCAAACAGGTCTGTAGCTAGTGACCTGTGGAGCTCAAGCAGCCCATACAATAGGGGATATCTAGGAATAGGTAGGACACTGTTAATGGACACAAATTGCAAAGTGACTTGTTTTCGCAAGATCTTGAACATAAAAAGCAATCCTTGTAGTGAGACAACCCCTTTAATGGCTGATCAGCTGGACGGTCATCCCCATCAGTGAACTAATATTTTTTTCATGTCCGATTACACCACTAAATTGTTAATGGAAATAATCTCCTGCAGGTATACTATGGATTTCCTGAATGCCCTTCCTGCAGTGAGGTTCATGTAGTGAAATCTTCACCAAAATCAACAATGAAACCCACATGTGGCACATGAAAAAGTTATAGCGGATTTGCAGTGGTCAATGATTAGCTTTAAACCTGCAAAGAAAACAAAGATTACCAGATACATTACTGTTCTGATTTTGCTTCCTTTCAGAGCTAAAGCAGATCTGATCAACTGCTTGTGTACACAAGCTTCCCTAAATTACTGACCCCCTCTGTGTTCTAATAAGCTAGAGCCCTGGTCAGGATGGTGATCACTCCCTGCTGTGTCTCATGAGCAACACGGGAGCTCTGTAGCCTTCTGCCCTATTACTAATGTCCCTAACAGCCTAAGCTAGGAACAGCACAGCAGCTATGCTAATCACTGTTCTAGAACCATCCACAGCCTGAACAGGCCTGAAGCAAGCTGCGACGTTTAGGCTGTGTGAAACAGCATGGTGAGAACAGCCCTTTAAGGTGTATTAACAAGTCGTTATTGCACTTTTTTTAATGGTTTTATTTATTTATTTTCAAACGTCCTTAATTTGGCCACATTTGGCCAGTAAATACCCTCTAATGAGGAATCAATGCTTCCAGATCCTTAGCAGAAATAAAAATCATCGCATTAGGTACCCCAGCATGCTGTGGCTTAAAGGGGTTTTTCCATGATTTTATTTCCTACCTCCTGCATCCAGCTCTTCAGCTCTGTGTGCTCAGAAGGGGGCGTGTGTGATTTGTCTGAATTGCATATCATGTGACCCAGCAGGATGACATCACCAGGCCTTTCATCTCTGTAGTTAAAGAAAGGTCTGTTTATGTAAAGCATTGCGAGTAGCTGAGAGGTAAAGTTTTTGCCTCACAGCACAAGGGTCCTAGGTTCAAATCCCTGCAGGAACCAAACCTGTGTTTTTTTTTCTCTTTATCAATGTACAGATCTGATCGAGGTTTCTTTTTATTGATTTGCACTGTATGACTAATTACTAAGAAGCACAGAGGACGGGAGTAGAGTGACAGCACCTGGGGGTTTGAACACTCAGTAGCTGCCTGAGAGTCTGAGAATGTGCAACCAGGAGTGAGGAGCTCTTGGCCCTGGTCGTATCCCCTGGAGATGACTGTAAACAATGGATCACTAAAGAAGCAGCTAAAACAAAAACGGTGCAGAATTTTTAATAATAATGAATGGTGAAAATTTTGTTGTTTCATTTGCAAACTTCTCACATCAATTCTACTTCGTGGCAAAACCCCTTTAATATGGAATCTGATCAATAACTACACCTTACAATGCGGTTTACTGCACATGAACCACCCACACAAGACTACTGCAATTCCACTTTGCTGTGTGGTTCTCGGTTGCACAGTGCATCATGTACATGTGCTAAGGCTAAGTTCACACAGCGTCTTGGAGCCCCACTCACTTTCAGAAGTGACATGTCACACAATATGCATTGGGGAAAACGGCGGGAAAACATAGCTCTCCTTTATAGCTATGAATCACTATGTACAGGGCGTAGTGCAGCGCAATTACAGCCAGAAATATGGCCGCAAAGACGCCATGTGAACATACCTTTAGGGTATGTTCACAGGACGAGTTCCCATGCAGAATCCAACAAATCCAGCGCCAAATGTGTGCAATGCTTCACAAGTGAAATCACTTGTTTAATGTGGAGTCTACTCCGATTTCATGTCCGATAGTGAAGAGGTGGAAAACCCCCAATTGAAATGGGCTAATCCACATCAATATTCTAAATCTACATCTAAATTCAACACAAACTAGTGCAGAGTAGTAGATCCCTCAGAAGTGTGAACATACCCCAAGGATAGGTCTACACGGCATTGGACAAAAAAAAAAAAAAACACACCTCACTGAAAACATCAAAAATAGCTAAAAAGGGGTTGTCTCGCTACATGATTGGTTTTAATTAAAGATCTTTAAAACAGCAGCTTTGAATGTTCATTACAAATGTCCTACCGATTTTGATTATCCCTGGTGTAGGAGTGCATCGCTTCTCAAATCACTATAGCAGCCGCCTGTTGATTTTTCTCTCACTGGTGTCAGTGCTGGTGAGTCATCAGCTTTGAATACAGGTCAAGCACAGAGCCCTCCTGCAGTATGCTTCTGTTAGTGGAGGGCTCTGGTTCTGTGTCTGTGTGGATTAACCCCGTGTGTGCCTGCTCCCTCCTGCTCTCTACCACAGTTTGAGGGGAGCAGAGGTGAGGTGACCTGAAGTCAGTAGGGGTGTGACAGCAGTGAAGTGTGTTACTATAAACATGTGTTGCGGAGCTTTGACTTTTACTAATATGAACAGATTTAGGGGGGCATGTGAACGGTTCATATCCCTCCCTGCTCTGCTGTATTAGTGACACATCGTGATTATAGTAACACTTCACAGCTGCCCTGTGTGTTCTGATGGGAGGACAGCACAGAACAGGGTTTGTTTGTTGCTGCTTGAGATGTCCTTGGAGATTTGTATGCTAAGCAGGGGGTATAGGAACCTTTACATCCCCCCCTGCTCTGCTATTAGCTTACACAGCTCCACAGACCTCTCCACACTCATAGATCAGCCCTCTCCCTGCTGTCTCCTGACTCTGTGGAGAGGAGCAGCAAGAGCTCAGCCACAGCAGCCACACAGTGCAGCTGATCCAGCAGTGAGCAGCAGATCTAGGCAGGCACACACAGGTTTAACTCTGGCAGCAAACCCCCTCACACCTTCACCCCCTACTGTATAGAAGTTACTGCAGTTGGAGGAGGAGAGCTGTCTGTGTGCTGAGGGGAGGGGGGGAGGAGAAGAGGCAGACAAGAAGCACGCCCCCGAATTCAAAAATCCTATGCTACCAGACACACTGAGATAGGCTGAAAGCCTATAGTGAGACAACTCCTCTAAAAGAGAGACCTTTTTTTGCCACTTTAAGCATTAATTGCTGTGGATTTTTGCAAAAAAAGTCTCATTTTACATAGACCTCAATGGTAAGTTTTCTGGCAACATGTTTCAAAAACCAACTGGGAGCAGGAAAAAAAAAATTCTGTGGAGATTACAGAACATTTTTACTACTAAAGTCTATGGGATCTGTACTGTTTTTTTTCAGCAGGTTCAGAAAATGAAAAACAACCATAAATGTGTGCGGGGAACGTAAATGAAAACCCCTTCATCCCGACACATTGGGAACACAAGGGGTCAGTTTTTTTTGGGGGGGTGTTGGCCCAAAAATATGTGGAAAAAGGCGTCTGCTCTAACACAGCACATGAACCCAGCCTAGAGGGCTAGCTGCATCCATCCATCTCCCACCCTGGAGGCAGCATTGGTTACTGACCACTAATTAACCACAATCTGCCACTAGTGAATTCAAATCCATGATGGGCTACATCCCTGGTTTTAGAAAGGATTGTGAAGACTAGAAACCACCTCTGCTTTTGTTGTAACCACCGCTCGCAGGCTTCCATGACTGGCAGTCTGCTTTCCCAACTAGAAAATTTATAACCACCAATGTTCCCGGCCATGGCTGCTCAGCAAGACACAACATGCATTCACACACTGCTATAGTAAACAAGGACACCACCAAAATAAAGATGTTATCTGCGGGGAGAAGCGGCCTGACTAGAGTGGAAAAGATGAAATTTCAAAACTGCCCCTTTCCTGCAAGAACCTCAAACTAAAATTTGGGAATTGGGGCGAGGTTTTCACGCACGGGGTTTTCCGGGGCAGTTAACAGGGGGGTTTTCAGCATTTTTAAAACCCCCCTTTAAATCCAACAGTTCCCTTGTCCCCTTTAAAAAGCAAATTTTTCCTTGCTTTTGTTATTGTAAAAAGTTTTTAAAAAATTTCTAGCAAAATTTATGCAAAAATGTTGTTTTTTCCCGGTGGGTTGCCGTCCCTTATAGGGGGCCCAGCAGCAAATCCAAAAACCGCCCCGCGGTTTTTTGCTTTAAATTTGGGCCCCAAAAAATGGGGCCCTGCAAGTGTCAAAATGCCATGGTTTTTGGGAGCGGGGGCCCCACAAACTTCCCCTCTTTTAAAAGGGAATAAAAAAAAATTTTTTTGGGCCAATTTTTTTTTCATTTTAAAAACTTGTTTTCTCTGCAAAATGGTCCCCAAAAAACACGCAGAAAGTCTTTACAGGGTATCTTCTCACTAGCCTCAGACACATTGGGTGGAGGTTCTGAGAGAATTAAACCGCAAGATACGTCACAATTTTATGATGTAGGACACTCCAGTCGCATTAAAACTTGATGACTCAATTTGGGAACGGTTTTTAAAACTTAATTTTAATTTTAAAATTTTTTTAAAACAAAAAAAAACGACAGCAATTTAAAAAGAAAATTAAACTGTAGAAATAAAAACCAACTTTCCCAGCGCCAAAAAAAAAATTGGCAAGAAAGGGGTAAATGGGGACAACTGTCCCTTTTTAAATCCGGGTCCCCAATTCAAAAAATTTTTGATACCCCCCTGCAAGGACGCCCCCAAACCCGGAACCTGTCCCTAAGAACCTAAAACCCCTGTGTTTCCTTTAAGCACATAGGGGGAAGTTATTCATTCCTTAGACTTCGGGGTTTTTTTCACACGGCTTATTTTGGGGGCTTTCGCCAGCATTGTGAGCATCCCCCCCCGCTCTAATAAAAAGAAAAAATGCCCCCCAAATTCATTACGGTAACCCCAACAGTTTCAAAAAAAATTTTGGTATTACGCCCTCCCCCGCTAAATCCAATACGAAAAATTGTCCCAAAGGGGGAGAAAATTTGGGACATGTATTTTTTTCCCACGGCGCTGACGGCACTGTGGGGCCTGCCGAGGGCCAACACCCCCCTCCCCCCGCGCCACGGAAGGAACAGAGGGTCCCCAACCCCCTGGGGTAATTGGGGGGGCCCCCCAATTAAGCAAAAAGAACATTCCCCTTAGCCCATACAGGGTTTAATAGGAAAAATTGTCCCCATATTCCCTCTTGCCAATGTTTTGGTGGCTCTGCATGTAATCCCGGAAAACTGTTTTGTTGTTTTTTTCTAAAATTTTTTTTCAGGGACTAATTGGGGGATTAAATTTCTGTGCTTCTGTTTTTAAATTTTTAAAAGTTATGCTTTAATAAGGACATACTGGAAGGAAAAAAAGAAGTTTAAAAAGCCTTAAAAATTTTAATTTTTAGGGGATTTTTTGGGTGGGGGGGAAAAATTTGAAAAAAAACTTTGTAAAACAAAAGATTTTTTGGGTTTTGCTTGGTGTAGGACCTGGGTTTTCAACCCAAAAAAACTAAATTTTTTGTGGGGCAAAAAACGTTTAATTTTTTGGCATCACACAATTGGGATCTACAGCCCAAACCCAAACCAAATTTCGGGGAAAATTTGGTTTTGGGCCCGGGGAAGGGGTTTTTAAAAAAAGGGGCACCCAAAAATTTTGGGTTTAAAACGGTCCTTTTGAACCAAATCTGTAAATTTTGTGTTAAATTTTCAGAATCCTCCATTCCATTTGCCTACTTCAGTTAGGGGGAAGTTCACACAGCACCGCAAACCTGTTCGTTAGTTCTGTTGAAAGTATGCACTTACAAGCATAACGAACCAAGGCAGAGACTCCTCTACCTCTTAGCGCCAAATTGACTTGTCAAGAAATAAGAGCATAAAGTCATTGTCGCCTGAACGAGTGCTATACCGGAGCAATGTCCTAAGCGTAACGTCATTGTCGCCTGAACGAGCGCTGTACCGGAGCAATGCCCTAAGCGTAACATCATCGTCGCCTGAACGAGCGCTGTACCGGAGCAATGCCCTAAGCGTAACATCATTGTCGCCTGAACGAGCGCGTACCGAGCTGTCCTAGCGAAAGTCATGTCCCCTGAACGAGCGCTGTACCGAGCAATGCCCTAAGCAACTCATCGTCGCCTGAACGAGTGCTGTACCGGAGCAATGTCCTAAGCGTAACGTCATTGTCGCCTGAACGAGTGCTGTACCGGAGCAATGTCCTAGGCGTAACGTCATTGTCGCCTGAACGAGTGCTGTACCGGAGCAATGTCCAAAGGGCGTAACGTCATTGTCGCCTGAACGAGTGCTGTACCGAGCAATGTCCTAGCGTAACGTCATTGTCGCCTGAACGAGTGCTGTACCGGAGCAATGTCCTATGGTAACGTCATTGTCGCCTGAACGAGTGCTGTACCGGAGCAATGTCCAAAGGGCGTAACGTCATCGTCGCCTGAACGAGTGCTGTACCGGAGCAAGGTCCTAAACGTAACGTCATTGTCGCCTGAACGAGTGCTGTACCGGAGCAAGGTCCTAAGCGTAACGTCATCGTCGCCTGAACGAGTGCTGAAACCGGAGCAAGGTCCTAAGCGTAAATTCATTGTCGCCTGAACGAGTGCTGTACCGGAGCAATGTCCTAAGCGTAAAATCATTGTCGCCCTGAACGAGTGCTGTACCGGAGCAATGTCCTAAGGCGTAATCATGTCGCCTGAACGAGTGCTGTACCGGAGCAATGTCCTAAGGCGTAAAGTCATTGTCGCCTGAACGAGTGCTGTAACCGGAGCAATGTCCTAAGCGTAACTTTCCATTGTCCCTGAACGAGTGCGTACCGGAGCAATGTCCTAGGCTTAACGTCATTGTCGCCTGAACGAGTGCTGTACCGGAGCAAGGTCCTAAGCGTAACGTCACTGTCGCCTGAACGAGTGCTGTACCGGAGCAATGTCCTAAGCGTAAAATCATTGTCGCCTGAACGAGTGCTGTACCGGAGCAATGTCCTAGGCGTAACGTCATTGTCGCCTGAACGAGTGCTGTACCGGAGCAATGTCCTAAGCGTAAAATCATTGTCGCCTGAACGAGTGCTGTACCGGAGCAATGTCCTAAGCGTAACCTCATTGTCGCCTGAACGAGTGCTGTACCGGAGCAATGTCCTAGGCGTAACGTCATGGTCGCCTGAACGAGTGCTGTACCGGAGCAAGGTCTTAAACGTATTTGCAACGCGTACTTCGGTGTAAATACGCAATGTGAGCATAACCTAGGAAGACTTGATGGATCAAAAATGGAGTATGCATGCTGTCATTCAGTTCAAAGTCGATGAGGCCGATGGGGACAAATAACTAAAGTGCTCAAAGGGGACCAGTAGACCAAGGACCTCTGTTTCAGTTATCAGTGGGGGGTCCTAGTTTTAGGACCTTTGTTAAAAGGGAATATGTCACCAATTTATTATTTTTTTACTTATTAAATCAAGCCCCTGATCCATATTCTTTTCCTCTCAGTCGTTTTTTTATTCCCGATTGTAGATTTCTCTATTCAGCCATCTATATATGATTGTGGGGAAGACATTCTTGCTTGCGCTGCTTTAACAGCAGGTAGAGAGATACTTTACAGCAGCTTCATGCACATAGGATTCTTAAGACAGATTCTGTCCCATAGACGTCTATAGGAGAGTTTTCACTGTGAAGGGAGGTGAGAGGGGGAGCTGTGACATCTCCTCTTGTGACTGGTGGATTCTGTGTTATCTGTACACAATGGTGTCTCCTTTCAGTGTGACCCTGATTTACTGATAATGAGCACACTGCTGAAAAGCTCTCTAAACAGAACAGGAAGTGTCAGACGATTTTTAGGCTTAGTGGCCAAAGTGAAAACTGCAGGACTTTAGAATTATTAAAAAAATATTTAAAGTGATCTGGAAAATGAAAAAAAAACACAAAAATTCCTAAAGAATGTGTTTAACATAAAAATGTGAGTTAAATAATAAGTAATTTTTTGATGATACATTCCCTTTAAATTCCTCACTTATCCGAAAGATAAAGGTATATCCCAGGAAAGCCAATTTAATGTCTGCTGTGACAGGCTGACAAACTAAGATTTTCTGGTAGTTCATAATGCAAATGTTACAATTGGCCATTCGACAGGTCTGTTTTAGTAAATACTTGTGCACTGGAGCATCTTCTCTCATAACCTTTTAGGTGCTGCTTCTTTAGTGCGCTTGTGCAGGGACACACCCCTTTGAAAACTGGAATGGTAACATCCAGCTGACTGATTCAGTAAGGGTACGTTCACATGGTGTAATTTCGCCGCAAATTTGCGCTTTTATATGGTGCCAAAATTACAGTGACCTATAGCTCTCAAATTTCGCCTCTTTTCCCTGCTTGTACAATACGATCGTATTAAGGAAGATAAGTGACATGTCAATTACTTGTGGCAAATATGCGGCGTGAGTAATGAATGTCAATGGGGGCGGTGGGCTGCTGCCGCCTCCCACCCACGCGAGTATGACCATATCAGCACACGCTCCTGAAAGACACGATGTACGCGCCACAGTACATGGTGTGAACATACCCCAAGACATTTCTAGGAGGAATAACAGAGGAACAGCACAACACAGATATAAGAGAAGATGCTGCAAAATTATTATTTCACAGGAAATACAAGGATTTACTAAAACAGACATATCAGGAGATGTCACGGGTCATCTTTATTAACCATCAGGTAAGTCTGGGTATTTCACAGCCAGCTCTGTGCTTTCACGCCATAAACTCAGACTGACAGATTCTGTAATGTCCTAGGCAAATGGAGAACAATGCCTGGACAAACTCAGGGGCCGCAGGGTGACCTCACAGCCAGCGGCAGGGTGACCTTCAGATAAGGTCATCCAGGAAGGACCAGCAATCTACAAGGATACCTATACACTCAAGACATCTGACGTCAGCCACAGTATTTTCTGTACAAGTGGGGAGGCCAGGATGACAGTGACAGAAGTGGTTAAACAGTTGGGATCGGATATCCTGGGTGTGAATGGCAGGTGCCAGCAGTGACTAACAGCCCTCACTGTCCATGGAGCAGCTCCTGAGCCTGCCTTATGCACGGGAGCAAGGGGGAACACAGTCACTCCAGCACCACTGTTGGCAGAGGGACAGGATCCTTGCTCTGTCCAGTGAGGAGACTGCTGAATAGAGATGGAGATTAAGGAGGACTTTATTCCTCGTCTATTTTAGTGCTTCCTGTGAAAGAACAATTCTGAAGCATCTGCTCTTATAACTCTGGGTTGTGCTGAAGCGATTATTTCTTCTAGAAATGTATTGGAGAGTCAGTCAGCTGGGTGTTACCATTGTAGTTGTCAGGTGATTGGACAATGGCAGACTACGCAGGGACACACCCTCTAAAAACTGGAATGACAACACCCATGTGACAGGTTCAGTGATCCATTTCTAGGAGGAACAGCGTTATAAGAGACCATGCTCCAGAACGGTTTCACAAGGGACATGAGGCTTTACTAAGACAGGCATGTCAGGAGATGTCACAGGTCCTCAGTTTCCTTCATTTAAAGGGCTGTTTTGGGACTGATCAATGCACGTTTGTCTGGGTAGGAGTAAAAATAGAAGACTCATACTTCCCTCCCGGATGCTCCCATCAACTCCCGACTGCCGGTGTGTTCATCCCAGGCTGAAGCAGTGAACGTTCAGATTCAGCCAATTACAGGCCAGAGAGGTCATGTGCAGCTGACGTTGTGGCCTGCGAGTGGCTGAAGTTGTCACGTGAATGATGAGCGTTCACGGTTTCATCCAGGAGTGAACGGGAGCCTCCGAGAGGCAAGTAGGAGTCTTCTCTACTTTTGCTCCTACCCCAACGGACAAACGAGCATTGATTGGTCCTGGAACAGCCCTTTAAGTCTAAAGGTATTGTAGAACACCTTCTCATCAAAAGCCACGACTATTAAAGGGTTAATGAAGCACCCAGAGGTACATTCAATAAGGAGCTGGATATACACATTTTAGAGAAGCGCAGACAACCTCAGGCTCTAAAGGGTAAGAGGTCACACTTCAGTGAGAGCTTGAGGCCTGTCAGATCCTTATCCTTTAGGATAAACTGCTAGGAAACATTCTTTTTGCAGCTTATAAAATAGATGCTTTGTGGATCACTAAATAACAATGAATTGCCGCTCTGTGGAGCAAATACCTTTCCATATAAAGGACTGTTAATCAGTATGGAGCAGCTTACATGTGAATCTAGCATAGGAAATTGACATTTGGCAAGAAGGAAATATTGCTTTGAGATTAACCTGTTGGACTTAAGTCGATCAGAAGCAAAGGAAGTACTCAAATACTATACTCCAGCACAATAATTACTACATGTCCAGAAAGCCATATTCTTATACCGATATGCCACCATCCAGAAGCACTATGGGACAGATTCATCAAAACTGTAACGTCACAGAGTCTAGGAATAGGCCACAATTATCACAGTGTTGACAAATCTGGCACGTCACAGCGGTCTAGGCCAAGTGCACACCTTTATGTTGCCTTACTTTGTGTCTTATACCAAGGCCACATCTAGGCGGGGAAGTGTCTAGAAACGGTCTAAACCACATAATAAATGTGATGTGAAGCATGTGCCTCATGAAAGTTAACACCCACTATAAAGCCAGTTCACATATTACAGTCGCAATGTAACCAAAACTGCACTGGTATACAAGTCAGTGGAGGAGTTCTCCAGGTCTACACACAGTACACCTGGAGAACCCCTTTAATTTGTGCTAGAAGCAGACTGCTTGATAACAGATGTGCAATAACATGTACATACTGCATTCATTAACAGGCTAAAGTTATGTGACTTACACCCATGTGTAAACCCAGCCTAAACCTGAATGGCAGATCACAGGAGTCACTACCTTCAATAGGTTATTTCAGTTCCCCACCTCTCTCCCTGTACAGAGACTTCTGCACAGGGCATACCCACAACCCTCTCTCAAAGAGGTCAATGCACATGTCAAATATGCAGATCGTGAGGCACCAAAAAAGGCCACAGGTGTGAATGGAGAGCAGGTGTGTTAAATTTGGTGTTATCACTCTCGCAATCTCAGCACGGTGGCCAAGACCATACAGCAGTTTAACAAGTTAGGTGTCACTCACAACAACCTCGCCATGGTCGACCAAAGAAGGAGAGTGTACGTGCTCAGTGTCATATCCAGAGATAGTCTTTTATATTATAATTAAAAAAATTTTTTTAAAAAAAATCGATGTAGGAGTTCTGCCAGCATTGCTGCAGAGGTTACAGGGTGGGTGGGGTCAGCCTGTCAGTGCTCAGACCACACGCTGCACACTGCATCAAATTTGTCTGCATGGCTGTCGTCCCAGAAGGAAGCCTCTTCTAAAGATGATGCACAAGAAAAGTTTGCAGTTTCCTGAAAACAAGCAGACAAGGACATGGATTACTGGAACCATGTCCTGTGGTCTGATGAAACCAAGATAAACTTATATGGTTCAGACGGTGTTAAGCGTGTGTCGCGGCAGCCAGGTGAGGAGTACAAAGACAAGTGTGTCTTGCCAACAATCAAGCATGGTGGTGGGAGTGTCATGGTTAGGGGCTGCATGAGTGCTGCCAGCTGTGGGTCCATTGAGGGAACCATTATTGTCAACATAACGTGGCGTCCTCTCCCTTCTGGGCCACAGGGCAATATTCCAACATAACGGCCCCAAACATCTCCAAGACGACCACTGCCTTACTGAAGAAAATTAGGATAAAAGGTGATGGACTACTACATTATAAGGTGCTGTGGAAAATCTTGACACTCTATAATGATCATTAGATGTAGCTGTTACCAAGAAAATGCAATTCAACACTTATTTCCCTCGATTGTGCCACTTTTAGATCTATCCCAAATGTGGCCCTAGTGCACTACCTGACCACAAGTCTCAGAATAGAAGAAGCAACTACTGGATTTTGGGGCACATTTTCATTAGGATATATTTTAGGTACAATCTCAAGCTTGTGGGCACTTAATAAACACCCCTAAAAAGACCTTATGTTGCAAATTACACCCCTTGGCATAGCGTGTAAGGGAGGGAGCACTATTTGGCTTTTGGAATACAGATTTTTGGTGGGTGCCATGTCGTATTTGCAAAGACCCTCAAGTATCTGTACATAAAGCCTTCCAGAAGTCACTCCATTTTTTTATTAAATACCCCCCCCCCCCCCCCTCCCAGGGAAATACTTTTTGGGTGTATTGTTAATTTTGGACCCACAGGAGTTTCATAGTTTAAGCGTTGGGCCATGAACAGGGAAAGGGCAGTTTACACGTTTTGTGTGTTTATTACTTTCACTTATTTTTTACTTGTCCCCATGTGGGACTTGACTCAGATCTATTAGATCACTGCCACAATACACAGCATCGCTGTACTGTACTGCTACAAACAGTAACCATCGGAGATGTGCCATCATGAGTCCATTTTGGTGTCGGAGTCCTAAAATGAACGCCTCCAAAAAAATTATAAATTGGTACAGTTACTTCAATGCGGTACCAAGAGCAAGAGGAATTGGCTCTTGCCCGTGCTACTGCTCCCATATTTTCAGCCTCATCACATGAGGAGTTGATGACATGAGCAGGCAAAGCGTTGCCGCAGAGTGAAAGATTGTGCTCCCATAGCAAACAGATTGACCAGATTTCAGCAAAATTTCTCAACCGTTCATCAGAACTGACTTTGCCTTTATACCCTGACATTGTTAGAGATGTTGCCCCTGTGGTCACCGCTTTGCCCCCAACCCAAGTTAGTGTAGAGAGGCCATTCTCTAGCCTGGAAATAATTAGATCAGATTTGAGGTAGTCTATGGAGGCAATACTATTTCTCAGAACAAATTTATAGACTCCACAAATGTTATTCAGGACGTTTTTGTTGAAAATGTTTTTTCCCCACTTAATGCAGCGTTTTTCATATTTACAATTTATTAACATTTGTGTTCTAAAGTTTTATCCAATAAATATATTACATGTTCTACATTAAATACCTTTGTTATTGTATCATAAGGTGATAAAAAGACCAATGTTACAATTTACTACAGTAAAGGTTCCACTTAAACATGCGCCATATATGAGGGAGTCTTTGTTAGGCTTCCAGGTTGCCATAGAAGTCATTGGCACCCCACGATCGCATCATATGGGGGCCAATAGAGAAAGAGCTCATCTGTCTTTCCCTTAGCTTCCACGGTTGCGACTGACCATGGCATCCATGAGGTTAATTGTGGTTGACAGCGCATGGAGCCAGCTGTAATATACAAATAATATCGCATGAGGCACCCATATGTCAATTTGCGGGAAACCCTTCTAGACAGACCTATGGGTATGTCATGTAGGTAGGGGGTTAAAGGTAAAGTTTTATTATTTCTCTATACTCTTATTGTATTAAGTAAGGGGCTCTTAGAAGTATCACGATTGGACTTCAGTTCTGCCACAGTTAACTGGCCACGAGGCCTTAGGCCATGTTCACACGGCTTAAAATGGGCCGTATTTCGGTCCGTAATTACGCGCCAAAGTGTGCAAATTACGGGCTGAAAACGGCCCATTCATTATGGTAATCCACAGTTCTCATAGAGAACTATGGATTACGTCTTCTCTCCCGTTCGCCCATTACGCCGAGGGGGGGGGGGTAAAAAAAATTTAGTTTCTTGAGTTTTTTTTTTTTTTTTTTTTTTTTTAGGTTTTAAGGTGGGTAAAAAAATTGCCCAGATTTGGGGCAAAGGCCCGTTACGAACGCTTGCATACCAAATAAATGGGGTCCCCTTTATTTTTGACCTTTTTTGGGGGATTGGCGTTTGTAATGGGGAAAAAGCGTGTACTTTTATTGGAATTTTATTTTTGTTTTTGTTTTAATTGGTTTTTCATTTTTTTTAAACATTTTTTTTAACTTTTCCAATAATTTGAATAAATCCTTTGTTATTTTTTCAAAGGGGAATCCAATGTTTACCTTTTCTAGACGGTTCCAACAAACTGGCCATAGTTTGGGGACTAGCCCAGGGAAAACAGGCCCGCACGTGCATCAAAGCCAAGGAAGGCTATCTCTCCCTTGCTTCCACGGGCCTGCCGGGCCCCAGAGGGGAGAGCGGGGCCACGAAAAAAATTCGCCCATTGGTCCCGCTTGCTTTTGCGCCCCAGACGCAGGGATGCATTTTGGTTTTTATTATTCACAATCTTAGTTTTAATTAAGGGGTTTAAAACCGAACCCCCCCCCACACCCCACCCCCTAGGGGGTTTGTGATTACGCGCGGTCCGGGCAAAACGCCCTTGCGGGAATGCCAGTTTGGAAAATTTTACCTCCCCCGCCCGATCCCCGGAAATTGACAGGTATTTCGGGGCGATCCGGATACCCAATAGTCCAGGGGGGGTGACCCCCCCCTCGGCCTGGGCGAAATGGCGTTTAGCCCCGGTTAAATTAAAAAACCCAACTTTTTTGTAGTGAAATTTAAGCTTATATAATGGGAAGAAAGGAAAAAAAAAAAAATTCAATGACCTGTAAAACATACCTAAAAAAGTTTGCCCAATGGAAAAAAATTTGATGATTCTGAAACAAACCTGTTCCCCAGGAATGGGCTGAAGGCTTTTTCCCCTTGAAAGGAATTAATTTTGGGATACTTTCCCCAAAATTTAGGTGTTTAATTAATTTTTTCCCTTAAAACGCTAACACTTAGAACCCCTGGCGGTTCATGGTTAAAAAATGTTTTAAACTGTGGGGGATTTTTAAAAAGGGTTGTAAGGCTTTCCTTTTTGCAATAATATCCTATGAAAAAAAAAAAAAAGTTTTGTTTATTTTTACATGGGTTTCCCCCTTTCTTTGGTTGTCAGTATACATAAGCAGTCAAACTCTGAATTGCAAAAAAAAAAAAAGTACTATGTCTTATTTTCAGGGGAAACAGGGTATTTGTGTTAGTTCATACACTGTTAATAATGGGAGTATCGGAATATTGTTAAATAATGGGGGTTTTCGAGCATGGCTCCTCAGCTGCATGCTGGTATAAAATACCACTGTTGGGTGACATACAGCGTGCACAATTGAGGTTTAATGAGGAGATCTTACAACTAGTTCTTTGGCACAAGAGAAAGTCATACCTTTCAATTGTAAATGAACAAGTAGTACTAAATTGTCACATTTCTAGGCCACTAGCGTTCACCCAAGTAAAAATAATACCATGTTGGATGAACACAAATGCCCCAATACTCCAGCAGTGGTGTAAGATAGCAATCCAATAAAAGCTGCAGGTATTTGCCCCAACACGTTGTCCACATTGATCACGCGCCAGTTAAACCTGCCACACCTATTCTCATAGATACGATTACAGGGAAATGGACATCTAGTGAAACGAAACTTGCCAGAGCTCCTGTGACCATGGCTTGATTGGCCCACATTCAGAGCACTACAAAGTCCACAGTGCAGAAAAACCTCCAACTAGGTCGAAAGCTGGTAACAGATAAGAAGGAGAATCGTTATATACTGGAAGAAACCGTCTGCTGCCGCCGTCTAATCACAATATGCTCCATTAATGGCAGGGTTAATTGTGCTTTCCTCTTTCTTCCTTAGCAGTTGTGAACCCAAAGTTCCCATTGGTCACATAGGATATGAAACATTCCTAAACATATACTTCTAACACAAAGTTGCAACTTTAGGCACAGGGGGACCTACTTTTTTCTTTGTACTGTAGCCGTCCGTACAGAATAGATCAGACATTACTTTCCTATACAGGGGAAAAAATAAAAGTACGCTAATGCATACCGACCCAGCATATGGTAAAACACCACTTGACATTCCCTGGGTGCATACGGCCTTACCAACACAATCTAGACATTCCTGGTGGCAAATAGTACAGAGGTACCAGCTCACGGCGTGCCTACCCCTTAATGGTGCAACAGCTTTCTAATCTCTGCTCTTCGTTCTATCCTCCCCGCCTTCTGAGAGCTATCACCTCTTTCCATAGTCATGTGAGGGCATGTTTTGTGTGGGTCAAGATTACCTTTTAATAGTGCCATTGACTGTACTATATAATGTACTTGAACCCGCCCTCACCCCCAATGAAAATAGGAGTATAAACAATTGTACAATTTTTGTGGGGGTTTCACATTAATGGAGTTTTCTGTCTGCTCATGCTATTTGTATTCTGCAAGTCACTACCAATGCAATTATAAAAATTTGTAGAGTTTTCATTATGTTTTAGTACTTTTTGTTTTTCTTAAACAAAAAAAAAAACCCACTTTCATGGACCTGGTTGTTTGTGGGGCTTAAGTTACGTTCTATACAGTCAACCTTTATGTCAATTTTGTTTGAAGATTAATACACAAAAAAAGCCATTTTGGTATTTGGAATTTCTTTTCTTCCACAGTGCTCACCTATAGGATGAATAATTTTAGATTTTAATAGGTCGGACTTGAACGGATACGACAATACCAATTCTGCGTGCCACCGTGTAAATTTATGATGCAGGGTGGAAAGTGCTAAAGGGGTTTCCAATGTAGCTAAAAAGAGATAAAAGGAAGCGACGGTGATATTAATAAACACAAATACATGCCAACACTGCTGGTGGGGTTACCCTGTCTCCCCCAGCTCATGGGCGGTGATGTCACGTGAATGGCCAATGACCAGTGAAGCCTCTGACTGCAGTGGTCACATACTTTTCACAAGAACAGGAAGTAAACAGATTGGAGTACACCACCGGCAGCGCCTGTGCTGGAACACCAGCGATACGCATCAATTTTTTTTTTTTCTACATTTATCTTGGAAAAACCCTTTAGGTCCACACGGCATATGAGAAAATACAGTCAAAAATCCAACAGCACTTTGTCATTGCTGGACTGCGGATTTTGGCGCAGATTTGCGCAAAAGCAGCGGTTGGTTTTCGAATTTGCCACCGGCCCCATACCGCAGATCACCATGTTACATATTCCGCTGGATTTTTAATACAACGGTAAAAAACCCATGCTGTACAGACTACAGCACGGGTTTTCATTGCTGTCTATGCAGCACAGTGTACTGGCAGATTTTCAGTGGTTTCAAAATACTAAAACCGCCGATGGTATTCCTGTGCTGTGTGGACGCAGCCTTAATATCAACCTTGCTGCATTACATCTTAGCACTCACTTAGGCTTCAATCACATGAACTTATGAAAAGAAAATTACCAATTTTTTTTCAATAATTACACCAGATACTAATACATATTCATATCTTCTTAGCAGTTTTGATTTTTTTTTTGACTGTAGACCTTTTAATTTTGTTTTCTGGATAGGATTAGGGGGGCAGCCATCTTGCCTGAGCCGCTTTAACATTTAAAAAAACACTTTACAGCAGCTACATGGACATAAGAACCGACTCGCTAAGATCTATTGGAGAGATTTATAAGCAAGAGCAGTAACATCTCCCATAGTGAAGAGCAAACCCCGTTATCTATACATCGGTGTTACCTTTGGTTATAATTCTGTCTGTGATAAGGAGGACAATGCTGAACATCTCCTCAAACTGCTTTATTTCAGATTTCGTTTAATTAGACAGTGGCATGGAGAAGTTAAATATGTTTAGCATAAGAGTATGTTCACACGGCTTAACTGCGGGGCGTACAGTACTCCCGTGACGTGGGGGGTGGAGGTCACAGCGTCGTGAATAAATGTTATGTCACTTATCTCCCCGCTCGCCGTATTGTACGCCCGGGGAGAGGAGGCGTAATCCATTGTTCTCTATGAGAACGGTGGATTACCGTAATGATTGGGTCGCATTTCGCTCGTGTTAGAGCACAGTAAGCTCGCAATAGGTGCCGAAATGCGTCCCAAAATAAGCCGGGTGAACATACCCTAAAAAGACAATTTAACCAGATCATTTTCTGATGACACACTCCCTTTAAACATGGCCCAAAGCCCATACACCAAATAGCCATAGGTCTACAACTGTTTTGTCTGCTTTGATGTGTAGGTTGTCATCCATATTTTCTCTCGTACTGCTGATATAAATAGGAATCAAACACACATGACTATACAAAGCTGTGTAAGTTCCAGATGGAAGAAAGTGCAACATGCTGGGTATCAGCAATACAGATAGAAAAAAGAAACATATGGCTGTGTAAATATCTGCACTGAACAAGAATAACTGAACATACAGTATAAGGACAAATCAAATTCAGCAATGAAATTGGCCATAGCTGTGCACATGTCCAAGAAGAAGAAATGACATTGTGAACCGCACTGGGGACAGGGACAAATAATGGCGGTCTGTCTACAGCGCTGTGGAGTACATCCAAAGACTTAATCATTGAGATGTAGCTTCACAGATGCAAGATGAGCTTTACAGGGGAGTAAAGGCGCACCAACATTAGGGGGTTCGCTCAAAAATCTGAGATTACTAAACCCACAGTGATCAAGTTGCATGAAGCTAAAATAGTGTTTAAAAGGGTGTTCATACCAGAGACTTTGATAGGACCTCTTAGAAATGGGCCACCACAAGTGTCAGCACAGAGTGGAGAGACTCCTCATTCGGTTCTGTGAATTCCTGTGAGTTTGGCCTTACTTGGAACCAGGGCTGTGGAGTGGGAGTCGGAGGCTATTTTGGGAGTCGGAGTCGTCATAAAAGGGACGCCCTCGACTCCCAAAATAATATTAAGTTGGTCCAGTTAGTTCGATGCAAAGAGCAAGATGGGTCTGGCCAGTAATACTGCTCCCATATCTTCAGCCTCATCACATGAGGAGTGTAATTGATGACATGGAGCAGGGAAAGCGTTGTCCCAGGGGAAAAGATTCTGCTCCCAGGGCAAACAGATTTCAGCAAAATGTTTCACCTGTTTTCAAAGTAGAAGAAGATTTCAACCATTCATCAAAACTGTCTTTGGCTGAGGCAATTCCTTTATACCCTGACATTATACCCAATTCCTCTTGCTCTTTGCATCAAACAAATTTGGGACCAACTATTTATATTTTGGGGAGTGGAGTCGGCCCCTTTTATGACGACTCCGACTCCTGCAAAATAGCCTCCGACTCCCAGCCCTGATCAAAACTGACTGTGGCTGAGGCAATTCCTTTATACCCCAACATTGTTAGATGTTGCCCCTGTGTGGTCTCCACCCCCAACCCAAGTTATTGTAGAGAGGCCGTTCTCTAGCCTGGAAATAATGAGATCAGATTTGAGGTCACCTATGAAGGAGGAGCTGATGGAGGCTATACTATTTTTTAGAACAAATTCATAGACGCCACAAATGTTACTCAGTCCGTTTTAGTTGAAAACTTTTTTTTTTTTACCCCACTTCCTGCACAGTTTTGCAGATTGACATTTTTTGTGTTCTAAAGTTGTATCCAATAAATATATTTTACTCTTACAAGCAAAAGGGTAACAAGGATTTGATTTTTTTACTTTCAGGCTCCATATCTCGCCATCAACTACAGCTTTGAATGTGAGACTCCCATCATTTTATAGACCATCATCTTGACTATCTCATACTTTGACCTGCAAGTATTAAGCATATGCTTAGTTCTGCAGATTCTTGTCCCTATAATTGCATTGTTACCATTTTGCTCCTGGTGGTGGGACAATCTTTTCCTTCTTGTTACTACAAATTACAACCTGTTCTCACATTCCCTAATAGCTCAGTGTGTTATTAGGCTGATTCACAAGTGAAAAGTCACTTGTTTGAGAAGCCATGAAGATTTCCCAAGAAGAGAGAAACAGCACCATCCAGCTCATTGATAGCGTCTCTGGGCCAAAAAAACTGCATCATGTGAGGTCATGACAGCAGGAAGAATAGGAAATGAAGTTCGTCCATACATTCAAAAGCCAAGAGGTGACATCCAGGCAAAATAGCAGAGTCAACAAGCCGGCTCATCACAAGGTCTAACAGTTCTAATGTGACAGACACGGCAGTGGAGGCGGCTCATATACTTCTTAAGAGTGAGATCACAGGCGTCCATGTAAGCACTGGGCAACACGCATTACACAGGTCTGGAATGATGGCCTGAAAAAAGGGGAAGAAACCTCGACTTCAATCTTATCACAAGAGGTGTCGGCAAAGGGTTTACATGAAAGATTGGAGACGGGTGAGATGAAAGTCCATAGACCGGGCTCTGATGGGGGCAAATGGGTTTAGAAGAATCTAGGAAAAAGGGGCTAACGAATCGAGAAATTGAAGGAACTGTCCAGTGCGGTGGAAGAAGCCTGATGATATGGGGATGTTCCAAAGATACTTGACCAGGAGTAGTTAACGGATGTGGTGCTAAATTAAAACATATCTTTTTATTGATACAAACATTAAAAACATTCAGCCACTATTTAGCAGCATGTCCATAAGTTTGTAAGAGAAATAAATGTATACTCCAGTATAAGGTGCGGCTAAACAGCCATTCACAGCTTAGATCAAATCGCGACTTCCATTCAATACATCGGAGACGCCGGCAGCCGGGCAGACTGACACGACGCTTCAGGGTAAACTCCTCCCCTCCCTCAGGCATTGTTACCATTTTGCTTGTCAGTGTATTTTCTACCTAAATAGCTTATTTATTGTATCATAAAGGTGAAAAAAGCCTGATGTTACCATTTTATTACAGTAAAGTTGTCACTTAAAGGGGTTTTCTCAGTTTTGGCTTTCACAAGCCACTTGAGCTCTCTGTCTTACAGCTTCAAATCCAGGGGCGGGTCTCTCCTCCCAGTAAGCGTGTCTTCCCTCACTGAAGATCTCATCATTCTGTGTGAGCAGTGGAAAGGAGAAGATGTCACAGCTCTGCAGACCCCCAGGAATGGTCAGTTCTCATGCCTGGAGAGCCGTCACCTCCCTACACAAGCTCCTTGTAACCAGAACACCTGTATTGCTGTAAATAGCTATACATATTACAGAAAGTGACAACTTGTCACTGTGTCTAGCAGAGTGTATTATGTGTGTTAATACCTGGGGAGAGCAGAGTGTATTATGCATGTGTTATATGAATGGGGTGACTGACTCTAGCTTTGCCTAGATCCTTCACATCAGAGCTGTCCCTGAGCAGAGCAGCCTTTAGTTTCACTTTCAATTTCACAGAGCTCAAGGTTATTAAGCACAGAACAGCCAGTCACAGCACAGTGGGCATATCCCGACCAGGAAAAAATGAAATATCAGGCAGCCAATCAAAGCAAAGGGGGCATGGCCCAACCCCAGGCTTCAGTTTTAGGTGTAGAACACACAGAATAACTAATAGCTCCTATACTGAATGATTTAGGTAATAAAAAAAAAATTACAAAAATGCTTTACACATGTTTGTAGTGAGAAAACCCCTTTAAACATGTGCCATGTAGGAGGGAGTTGGAGTCAGGGAAAATTGAGGAGTCAGAGCTTTGGCTTACCGACTCCACAGTCCTGGCCATGTGCAACCACCTCTCTATTATGAGCCGCCATTACTGGAGCCCCGATCCCGAGATAGGTGCGAGTGCCAGAGGTTTGACCTGAACCTATCAAGACTTTGATGGCAAATCCTACCGACACGTGATCAAAGTCTATGGTGGGAAAATCCCTATACTCTAGAGAGCTACACAAGGAAGGATTCGAAGTGAACAGGAGAGGCTACTATGAAGCCCAAAGTCACAGCACTGGCAGAAGCCTAACCTACAATCCTGTGATGTAGAGATGCTCCAGGGCTTCCGCACATGCCCTGGAGCACTTCTCAGTCACTTCCATACATCTGGTTGCTGTGGCTGGACCAGGATGAACCATGCATGCGGAAATGCGCATCCCCAATATTGCAGTCACAGGCATCATAACTGTGACGCTGCTTTCCCTGGTGAAGGCGCACAATGGTGGTCAGTAACCAAGGACATGGATTATTAAAAAGAGGACAGAATACAAAGTCATGACAAAGTTGCTGGTGTTGTACTCACTGAGAGTTAGAGATGGATTTGAGGAGATGAGCATACCCCAAACCAGGTGACTCTACAGTGATCGTTCTGGATCCACTCCTTACACATACTGACAAGTTAGGGGGCAGGTCCAGCGCTCCAGGTGCGGTCAGGAATAAGTGAAGAATGCGGATTTTAAGTGACCACAGGTTTGGCGTGTATGAGGATATATAGACAAAAGACATAGCCTCATATGATAGGAGGTGCGGGCCCAGGGACAGGTGAAAATCTATGGAGACTGTAGTATCTGGATCTGTGGGCGCAGGAATTGGTTACCCAGATACAGGAGATGGAGGACGACGACAGGCAAGGCGCAGGAGAGCTACATGGGGATTATAAAGCAGAGGTGTGACAGGAGGGATATACTATAAGATGTGCTATAAGATGCAGAGGGGGTGACAGAGGAGCATTATAAGGTCCAGGGGGGGGGTTATATATTACAAGATCCAGGTTGCACAGGTATATATTAAAAGGCGCAGGTGTGTGTGGGGGGAGTATATGTTATAAGATCCAGGTTGGGGGTATATATTTTAAGGTACAGGTGTGGGGGGGAGGAATATGTTGTAAGATCCAGGTGTGTGGGGCCCCGGTGGGGGGGGGGGGGGGGGGGGGAACGGATGTTATAAAACCGGGGTACGTGGGGGGGGAAAGGAAAAGGGAACGGTGTGGGGGGGGAGTTGTATACTTTTAAAACACTCCAGGGGGGGGGGAAAGTAAAATTTAAAACTCCAAGTGTTTTTGGTTGTGTGTTTGTGTTGTTTAAACCCTAAAGCCCTCCGGGAGGGGGGTATATAAGTGCACGTTTGGGGGGGGGGGGGGGAAAGTATAAAAGCTGCACGTGGGGGGGGGGGGTTTTAGTATTTAAGCTGCACGTGGGGGGGGGGGGGGGTTAAAGTATATAACTGCACTGGGGGGGGGGGGGTATAAATAAGCGCACGTCGGGGGGGGGGGGTAGTAAAAAACTGCACGCGGGGGGGGGGTTAGTATATAAGCTGCACTCGGGGGGGGGGGTAGTATTTAAAGCTGCACTTGGGGGGGGGGGGGGTAGTAAATAAGCTGCACGTGGGGGGGGGGGGTAGTATATAAGCGGCACGTGGGGGGGGGGGAAAGTATATAAGCGAAACGTCGGGGGGGGGGTATAAAAAAGCGGGGGGGGGGGGTGGGGGTTTTGTGGGGGGGGGGTAAGTTTTAAAGCGCACGTCGGGGGGGGGTAGTATATAAGCTGCACGTCGGGGGGGGGGGTAGTATATAAGCTGCACGTCGGGGGGGGGGTAGTATATAAGAAACGTCGGGGGGGGGGGGGTAGTATATAAGTGCACCCCCGGGGGGGGGGGTGTATAAAAGGCTGCATGGGGGGGGGGGGTAGAAAATATAAGCTGCACGGGGGGGGGGGGAAGTAAAATAACCCGCACGTGGGGGGGGGGTAGTAATTTTTAAGCTCCCCGTGGGGGGGGGGGTAGTAAATAAGCTGCACGTCGGGGGGGGGGTATTAAATAAGATGCACGTGGTGGGGGGGGGAAAATTAAAAAAAAGCTGCCTTCGGGGGGGGGGGGTGTAATAAGCTCACGTCGGGGGGGGGGGGGGAGTAATAAGCTGCACGGGGGGGGGGGGGTAGTATATAAGCTGCACGTAGGGGGGGGGTATAGTCGGGGGGGGTAGTATATAAGCTGCACGTCGGGGGGGGGGTAGTATATAAGCTGCACGTCGGGGGGGGGGTTTTATAAAGCTGAAACGTCGGGGGGAGGGAGTAATAAAGCTGCACGTCGGGGGGGGGTAGTTAATAAGCTCCACGGTGGGGGGGGGGTGTATTAGCTGCAGTCCGGGGGGGGGGTAGTATAAAAGCTGCAGCGGGGGGGGAGTTAAAAACCCGTGGGGGGTGGGGGTAGTATATAAGCTGCACGTCGGGGGGGGTAGTATATAAGCTGCACGTCGGGGGGGGTAGTATATAAGTGCCTTTGGGGGGTGGGGGAGTATAAAAGCTGCCTTTTGGGGGGGGGGGGTTGTATATAAGTGCACGTTGGGGGGGGGGGGTCTATAAGTGCACTTTGGGGGGTATATATCATAAGCTGCACGTTGGGGGGGGGGGGGGTATAATATAAGCTGCACGTTGGGGGGGTAGTATATAAGCTGCACGTTGGAGGGGTAGTATATATCATAAGCTCCACGCTGGGGGGTAGTATATAAGCTGCACGTTGGGGGGTAGTATATAAGCTGCACGTTGGGGGGGGGTGGAGAAATTTTAAGCTGCACGTTGGGGGGGGGGTAGTATATAAGCTGCACGTTGGGGGGGGTAGTATATAAGCTGCACGTTGGGGGGGGGTAGTATATAAGCTGCACGTTGGGGGGGGGGTAGTATATAAGCTGCACGGTGGGGGGGGTATTATATACGCTGCACGTGGGGGGGGGTAGTATATAAGCTGCACGTTGGGGGGGGTAGTATATAAGCTGCACGTTGGGGAGGTAGTATATATCATAAGCTGCACGTTGGGGGGGGGGGGTAGTATATAAGCAGCACGTTGGGGGGGGAAAGTATAAAAAATGCCCGTTGGGGGGGTAGTATATATCATAAGTTTGGCACTTTTGGGGGGGTTTGTTTTTAAAAGGGCTCCTTTGGGGGGGAGTAGTATAAAAGGGCTGCAGTTGGGGGGGGAAATTGTTAAAAGCTGCAGGGTTGGGGGGGGTAGTATTTAAGTGCACCTTTGGGGGGGGTAGTAGTAAAATGGCTGCAGGGGTTGGGGGGTAGAAATTAAGCTGCACCGTTGGGGGGGTGGGGTATTTTAAAGCTGCACTTTGGGGGGGAGTTATTTACATGGGGGCCTTTCCAAATGTTGGGGGGGTATTTATATAAACCCCAATCGGGGGGTATTTATATAAGCTCCACGCTGGGGGGTAGTATAAAACCCAAAGCCCCACGCTGGGGGGGGAGTATATAAGCGGGCACTTTGGGGGCTCACACCCGCCCTAAGTTTTTTTAAAGGGGAAGAGGGGCCGGCCACAAGGGATGCCCTTTCGTCGGTATTTCCGGCTCTTCCTTTGGGGGCCCGGGCTGTACGAGCCCCCGTTGTTCCCCGGGGAGGCCGCATGCGGGCCGGGGCTGTAGTTGATTTCCAAAGGGTGCGGGCCCCTTGGGTTGTCCCGCTTCCCGCTTTTTCCCGGTTTGGGGCCGTGCTCCTTCCCCCAAAGCCCCCGGGGGCCCACAAGCTGCTGGGGGGTTTGGGGGGGGGGGGTTGTTGTTTTTTGGGGAGGTCCCCGAGGGGCTATGGAAGTCCCCCTGCTCCGCCAGGGGAGGGGGCGCGGGAGAGGACGCCTGAGGCGGCCCGCCTCCGGTTAAGGGTTTGGCCTAAAAAGGGAGCTGGTGGTGGAGGAGCCGCTGTGGGGGCGGGGGACGGGGGGCCGGGCTGTGGGGGTTTTGAAGTACGGGTTTTCCGCGGGGCCTTCCCGTTTCCCCCAGATCTGCATCCAGGGCGTTGGAGGGGCCCCCCCCTGTTCGGGGCGGGAAACCCCAAAGGGGGACCCAAGGACCCACCCAAAACGGGGGCCGGGGCTCCCCCCCTAGTCGTCAGCCGGGCACCCGGCCCACAGTGTAACGGTCCGCAGCGAGTCCCCGGATGTCCTCCCGTTATGGAAAAACCCTTTGCATTTAAACCTCCCCCCTTTTTTTTCCGGGGGGGAAGTCTCCCCAGTTACTGTTTCCCTCCCACACCCCTCCGAGCTGTCCTCGCTAACTCCCAACCCCCTCCCTCCACAGTCGCTTCCCTCTAACACTTCAGTCAAAACAAGACGAGAGCCGAGAAACTCCACAATGCCGGCGGCGGCGCGCCCCCCGGGAGCTACAGCCCGTTAGCGTGTGGGGGTTCCATGCGCTCCAGCTCTCGGTTCCTGTCACACCGGCCACAGTAATGGCGGCTCCTCCCTCCCCTGACTCGCTGCCTTACTACGCATGCGCTGCCCACACGGGAGAACCCATCAACTGTGAACCAATGGCGGTGAGGGTGGGCGGGGCGCAGTGATGTCACACCTTACGTGAGGTCAGCGATGGCCGCATGCGGTTGTTCCCGGCGGGACTGTCATCCATGTGTCCCTATTCTTCCGACGATCAAGACCCTACAACCTCCTCAATGCCTGCTTTACCGCTATTGCTTTCTTAGACCGCATTCATCCCTAGCGGTAGCATCACTGCCTGGACCCTACTGACCCACAAGTCAGTGTGCTGTTCAAATGAAGGGCAGGCCTACAAGCGGCTTGCCTATGGATGAAAAAGAAGCTACAAAACTGCCCGAAATATTTCCTGTGTGGATAAGACCTGAGGTCAGGTTAAAGGGGTTGTCCTCTAAGCGAATGAAGCAGCCGTAAAATAGAGGCGTATCTGTTCCTGGCAGCGCCTAACTGGGGATGTCACTGCTGCAGCCCCTGATTGGCTACTGGGGTCACGTGCCACTAATGGACATCACCATTAGAAAGAGAACATCTGATTGGCTGCAGCGGTCACATGCTACTAATGTACATCACCATTAGGAAGAGAACATCTGATTGGCTGGGGGCCCCTGAAAATTTTGTACATCCCCAATTGGGGAAAAAAAAATCTTTTTGGGCTTGCTCAGGGCACATGTCCCTAATGTACCTCACCATTGGGAAAGGGGGTTTGTATTTAATATTTTTATATGGAAAGGGGTTTTTAAACCCAAAAATAAAAAATCAAAAAAAAACAAAATTGGGCTTGCTAAACGATTTTCGGGGTTTTCCACCAACAAAAAAAATGAACTAGAATTTTAAATTGCTGAAGAAAAAATTGACATAGTGGGGATAAACGGGACTGGTGGAGGGAAAAGCTAGGGCCCTGGGGGGTTTTTAAATTTACGGGGTTACAGTCTATTTGGGAAGGGATCGTAAAGAGGAAAGGGGGGAGGTTTTCTGTCTTAGTTAAAACCCTTTTTGAAGCCAAAAACAAACCTAGGGGAAGATGTACCCCCTAAAGGGCAAATTGTTTGAAGCTTTCAAATTCAAAAGGGTTGTTATTATGGGGGGGACTTTTAATTTCCCAGACATTTTTTGGGGAAAAACTGAACCTGTAGCTTCAAAAAGGGGAAAATTTTTTTTGTCAATAAAAAAAGAAAATTTCCCTTTTTTTTCCCAAATGGTACAGGTACCAAATAGGAAAGGGCCCCTTCTAAAACTTAAAAATTCACAAATTTGACCTGAAAAGAGTAAAAAAAGGGTTTTTGGGTTGGGGGCCCCTTTTGGGAATGTGACCAAATATAATAAATTCCCATTTTTTCCTTTCAATTAGATTTTTTTTGTCTTGAAAAACACTAAATTTGGGGGAAAGGTAATTTTTTTTTGTTTAAAGAGGGGCCCCTTAAAACCCTATTGACTCGGAAAAGGGGTTTTTAAAAAATTTAGCAGAGCAAAAAATAGGATTTTTTTTAAAAAAAAATCCTAGGTTTAGCACTGTGAGAGGTAAAATCCCTTATTTTTTAAAAAAATAATTAAAAACGGGAAAAAAACCAAAAGGATAACAGGTTGTAAAAGAGGAATTAAAAAAAACAAAAAAGAAAGCTTTTTCATCTTTTTAAATTTGGGAGGGAAATGAAGGGCCCCAAAAACCCTTTAAGGAAAAAAAAAATTATGTAAAAAAAATGAAAAAAGGGGGGCGTGGTTTGGTTGGCAGGGGGGGGCCCGCATTCTAAAAACGGGGGCTCCTTTGAGAAGTCTCATTTTCTGGCTGGCCCCGAACTCTTCCTCATGGGGAAAACCTCCAAAAAAAAGGGGAAACCCAAGCCCCTGGCTCCCCCCTTTTCATCCCAGAGGGTTTATGGGGATTTAAATCCCCTGGGGGCCCGGGGGTAAAAAACCCGGTAAAACCGGCCCGCGTACTTTTGAAAGAGGGCCCGGGGGCCCGGTTGAAGTGCTCGGGGGGCCCCCTTCCCAGGGCCCCGTTTGCCCCCCCAGTTCGGGATTCCCCCGGAGGGCTCACCCGACCCCCGGCCCCAAATCTGCCTGCGGTCCCCAAACCCCCGGGGGGAAAACCTCGGGAACGGCAGCGGAGGGGACTTTCCTCGCTGGGGGAAAGGGGACCCGGCGACACTGTGCTTCCGGCCCTCCTGTCCGGGGATTGGGAAAGGGGGGAAAGGGGCGCCCGGACAGGGGGGCCCCGCTGCGACTTTCAAACCCCCCGAGGGTCCTCCCGGGGTTCCCCCGGGTGGGGCCGGTCTCCTGGGGCTCTAGCAGACTTAACGCACCCACAAGTGTTTCCCGCCAGCGGTTTCCCTGCAGAGGGATTGGATCCAGCCCCCTCTTCTCCTCTACAGGATCCCGGTAAACGGGGGGTTTGGGGGGGAACAATCCCCTCCTATTGTTAGGGACATTTGCCCTGCCTTGCCTGCGGCACTAAAAAGGGGATTTTTGCCTCCCCAAAATTTTAAACCCCATCCCCTGTTTAACCATTTCCTCCCCCAAAAGTTGAAAAAGGACTTTTGGGGGTCCCCTTTCCTGATGCCCCCAAACTATTTTGGAGTCTCCCGGGCCCTTCCCCTCTGAAGTGAATTTGCCCCTATCCCAAAACCGGGTGCTGAAAGAAATTCCCGGGGGCCCTTGTCACTTGTCGGTTTCCCTCTCTTTCGGGGGACTTTACCCGCTACTAAAAAAAATGTGCCTTTTTCCCCGAAAGTTACCACTGGTTGCTTCCCCGGGCCCTTTTTTGTCGTCCTGCCACCCGCTACTGCACCCCCCTTTAACACGTGGACACAAACCCCCTTCCCCGTTTTGATTTTGCCGTGCCCAGTGGTTCCCGGATGTGGGGGGAAAAACAGCCACAGCCCCCAAAAAAAGGGGTTTTAAAAGCATCTTCTCCTATATCGCATGCTTCACCCCAGGCTTTGGCCTCCGCCCGCCAAACTCGATGTTAAAATTACCTCTCGGGTTTTTCACCAGTATTGTCACCAAACCCGGGAAAGGGTCTCCAGGGGGACCTTTTTCCCCCCTCGGGGCCCCCATTTCCTCCTGTCCGCCCCTCCTGCTCTAAGGTACCCTTCCAAGCTTTTTTCCCCACCAGCCAACTCCCCCACTCTCCTCTGATGACAGCCCCCAATCCCCCTGGCCGCCCAAACGGCCAAGTTACTGCATGGGTGCTGTCTAGAGGGGGACATTTTCCCCAGTTGGTCGGCAGATATTTGGGGAGAGTGCAAGCAGGAATTTGCGGTTTTTCCGAAGGAACTAACTAAAGTAAACCCCGGGAAAGTGTCCATTTTTTGAAAAAACCCCAGGAGTCAGCCGGGGCCTCTATTCAAGCCTTGAAATTTCCCAAACTACCCCTTCATTTCTCCCCAGATTATGCGCTTCAACGCAACTAGAGGGACCGGGAAAAACAGGACCCTTCGCCAAAAAATTAAGGACCCGGGGGTTTACCTTGAAACTTTTCCTGCCTGCGGGACTTTCCATTGTTTTAATTTACAATATTAAACAAAACCCCTGGGGGCCCCTCTACCATTTTTCATAGAGATGGCCCAAGAGCACTTAGGGCTTTGTCCCCTTTTCCTAACCTGGGCCCCAAAACCCCCCAGGTTTTTCATTTGTAAAATTTTACATTTCTACCCAACTTAAAGAAGAAATCCAAAAGGGAAAGCCCCCGGGGCAGAAAACAGACGATCCGGTGATGATTTTCGCCCTTACTTTTTGTTTGCAGGTTTCTCTCCGGGGACAACGTTTTTCTCAAAAGGGCCCCCCCTTTTAAAACCCCTTTTGGCAGGTGCCTTAAAGGGAAAGGGAACAATTCCTTACGGGTTTTGGGGTTTTCCCCTTTTCGCCCTCATTTTTCCGAAGGGGGGGATTTTTTGACTTTTTCTCTTTCCGTCCCCTGATGACTTTCCCCCGTTTTTTCCCTCAATTTAAAAAGGTCCTCCCCCCGGGCCCCACTCTCACTCCCCCTGCCTGCGGGCCCCCCGGGTTTTAATGGGGGCGGACCACTGTCCCAAGAAGCCCGGCAAAGAAGACTTTGGGTCCAGGGGGAATTAATCCCCCATTTTCCCAAAACCCCAAAATTTGAACCCTTGCAGTGGACTTTGCTGGGGTTTTTTTTATCCTTTTCGGGGTTATTTTAATGTACCCTTTTAAATTTATTTTGGGTGAGCCCACTAGATTGCGCCCATGTTTTTAAACCAGAGTTAAGGTTGTTTGAAGATTTTTTTTTTTAAGGGGCCTCTTTTCACACGGTTTATTTTGCCACGGAATTTGGCCCCCTTTACGGGGGGCCGGTTTTGCGTTTCGTACGGCGAAAAATCGCCCGGAAAGTCATTACGGAAATTTCCACTGCTTTTTTTTGGAGAACAGTGGATCCTTTGGGTCCCCCCCGCCCCGGGGGAAATCCGCCGGGGGGGGGGGTAAAAAAAGGGGCATGCCCCATTATTTACGGGCGCGTGGCCCCGTAGATAATGCTTTGGTCTAGGGGGCCGGGGAGCGGGCGCCCCCGCCCGCCCCGGTCCCCCCCCCTTTAAATTCTCCCGGATATGTGAGCCAATACGGCTCCAAACCCGTGGGGGAATAAGCCTTTGTGAAACAGGGCCCTTAATCTTTATACTTTGTTATAAATTTTTTAATTGCTTTTGCCCTTCAGGTTCTTTTTTGGGGACCCGTTGCTCTTTTGTTTGTACTATACTCTTTTGGGGTGTTTGGGCGATTTGACCTTTAGGTTTATGATAGAGGCCCCCCCTATTTTAAAGGGGTTTGCTTTTAATTTTGCCGTGTGACCCTGCCATTTGGGTTTTTAAAATTTCTCATCAGTTCAAAGGACCCCAACTATGTAAAGGGCCCTGTGTTTTTTATATTCATTTCTTTTACCCCCCCAATAGGTTTTTGCCCCGTTTTATAGGTTTAACTGTCTGTCTAGGGACTACGGATTTATATAAAAATTTAGTTTAAGCCCGGGCTGTTTGTTGTGCCTGTTTTGGGTGGTGCCCCCCCCCCCTTTTGTATTTTCCTAGTTTCTTACCCCCCCCCCCCCCCCCTTTTTTTTTTTTTTTTGGGGGTTTGGGGCTTTGGTTGTCTTTTTTTTTTCTTTAAATGATGTCTAATTTAACGTGGGGGTTCAACACCCCCCATGATGGGGGACTTTTCGTTCTTCTCAGGCCCCAAAAAACTCCTAAAAGTGGGGTTAGACTTTAAAATGGTCTCACTGGCCCCCTTTCCGGGGGTTGGGGGTCCAACCATTTCCCCGGGGCACCCAACCCTTTTGGTCGGCCCCACGCCCCCTTTTTAAAATTGCGGGCTTTTTTTCCTTAAATTCTGGGCCCGGCCCTGGTCGTGGCCCCTGAATAAAAATTCTCTGCCCCTGGACACGTATGTGTCCTGACCTATTAAAATCCATTGGGGATTTCCAATTGGATCATTCCCATGGAAAACTTTAATCTCCTGTGGGGAAGTGGGAAGCCTCAATGGGTGTAAAGGGGCCCCTTGATCAGGCACGGGCGCGGGGTTTGAAAAGGGTTAGGGTTTTAAAATTGAAAGGGCCCGTTTGGGGCCCGAGGGGAAAGGTCTTAAAACCCCAAACATAAAAGGCTTTGGGACCAGGAAATTTGTTAGCGCCCTTTCTTGCTGAAAGGGTTTGGAAGGGGAAACCCAGTTTTTAAAGAATTCCCCGGGGAAAACGTTTTCTTGAAAAATGGTCGTAGTAAATTTTATAAATTTACGGAAAAAAAAAACGGGGTCTATGCTGGCTTGGGCTTTACGCCAAACCAGTTTTTCCCAAGGGGCCCCTTTCCCCCTGATTAAATGGGCTCGGGGGCCCCCTTGGTTCCCCCAAAAATGGGAAAAAATTTAAAAAATGCCTTTCACCCCTTTCTATTGCCTTTTACTTTTTCCCCCAAACCCTTTCCCCTAGCTCCCCTTGAAGGGCCCATCTCTTTACGAACCTGCCCTTAAAATTTCCCGGGGGCCCCGGGGCCATTTCTGAACTAAAAACCCCCCCTTTTCCGAAAACAGGAGCTTCTCGGGTTATAAAAAGGTTACCGGGAGGGGAAAAGCCCGGGGCCCCCAAGACGGTTTCAAAGAAAATTTTTAAAAGGGGGTTTTCCCGGGGATTCCCTTCCCCCTAAATGCTAAAAACCCTTAAAAATTTTATCTCTCCCAGAAAATTTTTTCCCCCACCCCAATAAATCCCGGGCCCCCACATGGGGTGCCCCCTAAACCGGGTAAAGCCCCCTCAGTGTGGCATTTAAAGGCCCCCATTTCCTTACAAAATTGTGGACTTTAAAATTTATATCCCCCAAGTTACTGGCAAAAAAAGGCTAAACCCCGCCCCCTTCCGGGGAGTGATTCACTTGGAAACCAGGGGGGTTTTTTTCCCCGGGGGGAAGGGGGGGCCGCGCCCAAATTTACCCTAAAGACGTTTTAACCAAAACCACCCCCCCGCGCCCGGGGGGAACTCCCCTGATGGTTTTGTTCTGAGGACCCCAAGAAGGCCTTTGTAGGACCCTTTGGGGCCCCTGCCTTATTGCCCACCCCCCGGGCATCTAGGGATAGGGCCTTTTTCTTTTCCCCAAGATTATGGCCCTCTTTCTTTCCCCCTTTCTGGCAGCTAAAAAATCAATGGCTCCCTTTCATTTCCCCTTTAAAAAAATTCATAACGGCAGGGGAAGGGGCCCTGCCCACTTTGGGCCTCCCCTATATGTTCGGGTGAGGGGAAAACCTGCTGGTGCCTTTTCGCCCCAAACTCGGACTTTTAAGGGATTCTCGTCGGAGTCCCTTAAATTATAAATTTTTCTGTTTTTTGCGGAGCCCTTTTGGGTTTAAATATAAGGGGAACCCACTAAACGTCTATCCCGGGCCCTTTGATGTCCGATTTGGGAATTTTTTTGGGGTTTCCTGGTCCAATTTTAAATTTTAATTTTTTTCCAAAATGGGGAAGTCCTGGATTTTGGTCTTCCCTCCTGGTGTACTTAAAACCCCGCTGCAACCCTTTCCAAACCCATTGTGGGGGCCCCCCCGGGGGGGTTTAAACCTACTTAGGTTTTAAAAAATTTCCCGGGGACTTGCCAAATTTTCTCTCTAAATTTGAGACATTTTCTTAAAGGGGATTCTTCGGATTTAGATATTTTGGGGGTTTAAACGAGGGGTTCCCCCGGGTTTTTGGAAGGGAAAACATCCTTAAAATGCCAATCCCCCCCCCACTTCGGTCCCCTTCCCCAAAAAACCACCCCCATTTATTTTCCAAAATTTCGGGAAGAAAAGTTCAGGAAATTTTTTACCAATTTCTTTTTGGTCCTCACATCGACGAGAATTGTTTTTTTTACCCCCCTTTTAAAACAAGAATAAAATTTTGGGGGGTTTGGGGCCCTACCGGACTGCAAGAAATATTTTTATGGCGGGGCCCTATTTCTGGGGCCCTTTGGACAGGGTTTCCCCCCGGGACCCGGAAAACTTTGGACTCATTTGGGTGGGGCGGTTTGGCCTTTGTTTTTTGGCCCTCGCCCCCTTGGGATCGGGAAATAAAATCCCGGGGTTGACAGGTATAAAAACCTCTTTTTACGACCGTAACGTTCACGATTTTTCATTTACAAATTCCCCTAAAATTTTTTAATTTATCGATTTGGGCTTTTTATTCCTGTAGTCGATAATCCTGTTTTCCCCTCCGGGCCTAAAAAGCTTCCTCTTTTTGGGAAAATCCCCCCAAAAATAAATCCACTTCGTTCCATACTCTTGGGAGGGGTCTGACATTCTCCCGCTCCGTCCCCTTCCCTTTCGGGGGGATGACGTCTAATCCCCTCCTCTTTTTTCAATATGCCCCAAATACGCCCTTTTTTAACTCTTCAAGCAAAACCCGGGGGATTTTGGGGGGAAAAAATTTACCCTTTGACAAATGTGCCTTCTTTTAATACACCCCCGCGGCGGGCATCTCTTCCATTTATAGGGGAAATTTTCCTCTACCCACTGGCCACCTTACCATCTTTTTGTAAGGTGGGGGACGAACTGGGATGTATTTTTTTCTCGCTTGCCCAATGGCAAGCTGCCCCAACCCCTTTCCCCAAGAAGGGGGTTTATTTCCTCTAGAGCCCCGGAAACGTTTTCAAAAGTTTCCCCTTTCCGGTGGGATAGGGGTCCCCTCCCTTGTGCATAAATGGTTTCCCCCTGTGCCAGTATTTTCTGGGGGTGTGGGGTGGATGGTGAAAGGGGGACCATTGGTAATATTGGTGGGAATGTCAGTATTGAAGAGTTTCTGGGATGCAATTTTTTACATTTTTCAGGGGGCTTTCTTGCTTTTTTGTTTCCTTAAAAAACCCCGGGGGCCGGGTTTTTTTTTCTTTTTTTGATTCCACAAAATTTTTGGGTCTATAAAAAATCGTTTTTTCCGCCATTTGGGTTTCAGGCCGCCAAGCCTTTATCCCTAGGCATGGCGTCCCTGACCCCCCTGCCTTTTTTCAGAATGGGGTTTTGGCCCGGGTTTTCCCCCAAAACTATCATAAAAGGAGGGCTCCTGGCCTCTCTTTATGATCAGGGTGCAAAAGCCTTTCCCCTAGGACGTGGGTTCCCCTTTGGTTTACCTTTTTTAAAAATCCCCTTTGGCCCCCCCACCTAAAAAAAATTCCAAATTTTTTTTACTTTTTCCCCAAGGGAACCAAACTTTTTTTTTTTTTTTCCACTTTTGTTCCCCCTTACCCCTTTAAATTTTTTATTTGCCGCGCGTAAGTTTTTGGCCCTTTTTTTTAACCGAATTGGTTTTTGAAAATTTTTTTTTTGTTTTTTTCTTTTTCTTTTCCCCTTGGGGGGGTTTTTTTTCTCTTTTTTTTCCCCCCTTATCCGGGTTTTAAAATACCTTTTAAAAAGGGGGAAAAAAAAAATTCCTTGGGGGGTCCGGGGGGTATCCTTTTGGGGTTAAAAAAATGGTTGTGTATAAAAATTTAAAAAATTTAAAAAAAAATTTAAAAAAATTAAAATTAAAAAATATTTTTTATTAATTTAATAGAAAAATGGAAAAAAAATTTTTTTTACTATTTCGGCATTTTGGGGGTTGAAACTAAAAAATTTGGTTTTCCTTTATAAGGTTACATTTAAAAGGTCTTTGGGTTTAAATTATATTTCCCCCTTTAAACTTCCTTATATTTGGGGAAAATTTTTATTGGGGCCCCTTGTCAAGGGATTTTTTTTTGTTTTCGTTTAATTTTGGTTTTGGAAACCTTTTTCACTTTTTTAACCTTTTTTTTGGGGTTTAGGGGATTTTAAGGGCCCCAAATTTCCCTTTGCTAAACCCCATTTTTTTATTTTTTATTTTGTGCATTTTCGGAGATTCCCCAAATATTCTGTTTGCATTTGTTTTTGTATAATCTGCCCCCTTTTTAATAAAGCATCTTTTGAATCGAAAAAAATGATAAAAAACAGCAAAGCTGGGGGACGAAAAAAAATATTGCCAAAGAAAGTTTAAAAATAAAAACCCCCAAAAAATTTTTTTTAACCCATATTTAAATTTGTTTAAAAAAATTAAAACAGAAAGGGTTGGGCCCCTTTAAAAAAATACTTTAGGGAGAACTGTGGGGGGGCGTTGGGGAAAAAAAAAACAAACTATTAAAAAAAATTTATTCTCCCCCGTTTTTACCGAGGAGGGGTTGGGTTCCTGTTTGGGTGAACCCGAGGGATGAGGTTAAAAATCCAACTTAAATGTTTTTTGGCAAACCCGGGGGAAAAAGGGCGCTCCCCCTTTAAAAAGTTTAAAAGGACAAATAAACCCGGGGCCCCGATGGTATAACCCAAGACGACAAGGAAAGAACGGTGCTTGCCCCGTATTCCCGGTGTCCTTTTTAGCCCCAAAAAATTTGGTTTCAGTTCTGCTCTCTAGATGTTTGAACAGAAAACACTCCAAAAAAATTTTTTCGGAAATTTTGGGGCGGGGCACTTAAATTTGTTTAAAGCGCCCAAGGGTCTGGAGGTGTGTTGCACCACAACCGTATGATTCTTCACGTTTATGACGCGAGGACGGCAAAACTAGGCGCAAAACATTTAGAACAGGCAGACGTTATGGAGCTAGAAAGCGCCAAATCTATGATCTGCAGTAGAACAGGTTTTATTAATTCAAGGGGCCCTTCTCACTAATTTTAAAAAATCACCGTTAGGAAGAGAACCTTGATTGGCCTGCAGGGGTCAAATTTCCACTTTAAATTTACATCCCCTGTATTTGCTAAAAAAGGGAACGCTTCTTTATTGGCTGAGGGGGGGAGGGGCCACTAATTTACAGCTTACAGCCGTCCTCCCCATCCACTTCTATGAGAGTTCCATATATAATCAAGTGTGTGCAGCTATATTCGGGAGCTCCCATAGAAGTGAATGAGGAGATGGCTACAAGTGGTGCCCTCCTCATTCTCATGCACGGATCCCAGTTGTGACTAAAATAAAATTTTGCAGTGGGCTTCATGTGGAAAAACCTTTTTTAATTTTTTTTGAAAAAAAAACCCGAAAAACCCCTTTCAGGGAGCAGAAGCTTCACAGGCCCAAAAATGCACGCTGTTTAATTTGGGGTTTCCCCTTTTCAAGAAAAAAAATCGGGCTCTTTTCCAGCAACGACCCTCCCCCGTCAGATGATGTGCCCAATTAAAATGGGCAATAACCCTAAGGTTCCCGGGGTTTTGGGGTTAGCCCTATTTCCTTTTAAAGGGGGCTTTTAACTGTTTTTGGCCTGTGTTTTGGGCTGCAGGGTCAAGCCGATGATCGTAAATTTATCAGCCAGGGAGGCAGCGGGAAACCGGGATCAGGCTGAAGCGGGGGTTTGGTTGAAGAGGGGGGTTCTTTTTTTTAAATTTTCTTTTTTTAAACCCCTTTCCACCCTAGTAAAATGGTTTAGTTTTAAACTGGAAAACCCCCTTAAAGGGTTAAATGGGGTTTTGTTAAAAAAAAAAAGGGTTGTTCATTCTTTTTTAAAAAAAAAACTGGGGTTTTGGAGAGGATTCCCCTTGGGAAAACCCCCTGAGCCCCGGAGTTTTCCCCCATGATTTCCATGTGTAAAGAGCTGAGACTCCCTTTAAGGGGGAAACGGGGAAACTCATGGCAAGAAAAAAAGGGAAACATCCCCTCTTAAGCAGGACAGGAAAGGTATTCGGGGCCCAAGGCAAATGGGACTTAGGGCCCCCCATTATGAAAGGGTTTGGGGTCTAAAACCAATTTTTTTCCCCAAAATGGGTTTCAAGGGGAAAAAGGGTTTTAGCCCAAAAACCCCATTTCATACATGGGGCCCCAAAATGTTAGTGTCCAAACCCAACCCACTCCCTTTTAAACCCTTAAACCCCCATTTCCAACCCCCTTAACCAAAATCTCACACGTTATTTTCCCCAAAGCCCTCCCCCCAGTTTTTTTAAATTTCTATCTTTAAAACTTGGCATCTTCCCTTCCCTTTTAAACACCCCCCAAACCACCCCCAACTTAAGAAACATCTCCCCGGACCCCTCCCTCTGTCCAACTATCGTCCCATCTCGCGCTTTCTTTTGCACCCAAACTCCTCAGCAGCACGTTATCTTCAACGTCCTCTCACCTCTCCCCCAAAATCCTCCTGCCCCATCCAATCTGGCTTCCGACCCCACCCCCTCTACTGAAACCGCCCAACCAAGTCACCAATGACCTGAACTCCCAAAGCCTCAGTCACTACTCTGTGCTTTCTTAGGGGCCGTTCACCGGCTTATTTCCACGGATTGGAGCCGTATGCGCGCCGGTTTTGCGCTGAAAAAAACAGCCCAATCCGTCGCAGTAATTAGGAAACCAAGTTCTATAGAGAACAGTGGTTTCCCCGTCGCTCCTCCCCGAAACGGCGAAATTACCCCCGGGAAAAAGAACCCTAGGGGGCCGGCGGGCAGCCCCCCCGCACCCCCCCCTTTATTCAACCCGGAATTGCGAGGCAACCCGGGGCTCGAAAATTAGGTTAAAAAACCCGTTAACACGGCCTTTTAGACCGGTCCTTGCTTTTGACACTTTTTGACCACCCCTCTTGCTAAAAATCCCTCCTCCCAGGCACAGGGATTGGGGCCTCTCCTGGATCTCCCTCATACCTCTTGATCGGACATTTGTGTCTCTCCCCCCTGCACCACCTCCTATTCACCCTCCTCTGTTGGTGTCCCCCCCGGGGGCCAGTCCTGGGCCCACTTCCTTTTTATCTACACTCTTGGCCCGGGGAGTCCTGCCTACACGGCTTTTAAAACCCCCCGTATTGGGTGACACCCACTTTTAAAAATCTCCGTCCTGTATTAACTCATTCCTCCCGGGCCCAGACTGCCTATCCCCCATATCCTCCCTTTCCTCCCCCTCCTAAAACTAAATGAGGAGAAAACCAAAATTTATCATCTTTTTCAACACCCCCCTCCATCCCTCCACCCGATTCTCTACACTGTCAATGGGTACACTCTCTTACCGCTCCGCAAGTCCCCGCCCCTTGGGGCAAAATTTTGATTTCTTCTTTCAAAACCACCCCCAAACCCCAACCCTTTCCTCTATCTGCCGCCCCCACGAAAAATATCTAGCTATCTGCCCATTCCCCAACTTTGACCCCTACAAAAAAGATAGTCCAGCCCTTTTATCTCCCGCCTAACTACTGCAACATCCTTCTCTGGACCCCCCCATTAGCACCTTGCTCCCCTTCAAACCATCCTCAAATCTGCCCCCCCATCTCATCCACCCGTCTCCTCGCTACCCCTTTGCCCTCCCTCGCAATCCCTTCATTGGCTCCCCATTGCCCAGCGAATCCATTTCAAGTTACTAACCATGACCTATAAAGCTCTCCATTAGTGATGAGCGATTGTGTCAACAATCGTTATCGAGTCGATATTGGCAATTATGTCGATAGCTGATAACAGATTATCGCCGATGACCATTAAAGTCTATGGGAGAGGAACAACCGCTTCATTCTTTCACCCAAAGAGGGCTGGAGAAGCTGGAATTAAAATCCACAACAGGATACTGGATACGTGCTACATCTTAGGCAACACAATTAGGGAAGAGTCACAGAAAAAAAGTCACAGACTATTCACTATCCCTGTCCTGTACCACAGCATGAACCTTAAAGGGGTTGTCTCACCACAAGGATTGCTTTTTATGTTAAAGATCTTGCAAAAACAAGTCACTTTGCAATATGTGTCCATTAACAGTGTCCTACCTATTCCTAGATATCTCCTCTTGTATGGGCTGTATCAGCTCCTCAAGTCGCTATAGCTACAGACTTTTTCTATCTCTCCTGCCAACACTGGTTGCTATAGCTACTGACCTGGCTTCTACTGCAGCCTTGTGGAAGCCAGTAAACACACCTCTGAATGCAAATGAATGAAGAAAACAGGACTGAGTTTATATGAATAAATTTTAGTGAGACAACCCCTTTAAACCCCGTTAACGACCTTGGGCGTATGAGTACGTCCCGGGGCCCGCTAAGGGGCTTTGCAGGGGATCGCGACCCCCCCCCCCCCACCCCGCCGTGTGTTAGCGGCAAATCGCAGCTAACACCCGGAAAGTAAACAGCGCCGGCGGGTGGCTCCGCCCGCTGGCTGTTTAACCCACTAACACCGCGGCAAAGATGGCCGCGGCATCTGAATGAACGCCGATCGGTGCCGCGCCCGATCGTTACGGTCATCGGCGTCAGCGCAGCTTGCGCACCGATCCGATGACCGGGCATGGTGGTGGGGAGCCCTGTGAAGGCTCCCTCACTTACTCGGGCCGGTTTGCCCCCCACTTCCGTTCCGCAGACAGGAAGTGGGGAAACCGCCATCTTTGTACACCCTAATGCATTGCCTATGCAATGCATAGGTGTATTAACAATTGCGCCACCTAGGGTCAAGTACCATAGGGGGCCCCTCAATGTTACAGTAAAAAAAAAAAAATTAAAGTTTTAAAAGTACAAAAAAAAAGTATTAAAAATTTTCAAATCACCCCCCTTTCCCCCATTTTACAAAAAAATCATATAAATAATAAAAAAGTTACACATATTTGGTATCGCCACGTCCGAAAAGTCCATCTATAAAAATATAACATCAAATTTTTTCCCGTACGCTGAACACCTAGAAGAAAAAAAATTCCAAACGGCAAAATTGCCCTTTTTTGGTCATTTTTACGTCACTCAAAAATGGAATTTAAAAAAAATCAAAAAAGTCGCATGCATTCCAAACTGCTAGCGATAAAAATACACTTCAGCCCGCAAAAAAGGCCCCCCTCCCCCCCCCGTACGTCCGTAGGTGTTAAATACAAAAAGTTTTTGTATTTTTTTCATTTTTTTACGGTATCAAAACATAACGGAAACCCTACATGTTTGGTATTGCCGGATGCGTAACAACCTGTAGAATACAGATAACCCATTATATTTACCGAAGATTGAACGCCGTAAAAGCAAAAGCCCCGCAAACATGGCGGAAATACATTTTTTTTCACAATTTGTCCCACTTGGAGTTTTTTCGCGGTTTTCCCCAGTATATTCTATAGTATATGAATAACACCTTTAGAAAGTACATCTTGTCCCACAAAATTAAAGCCCTCATGTGTCTATGTAGGTGGAAAAATATAAAAGTTAGGGCTTTCAGAAGGCGAGGAGGGAAAAACGAACGTGTCACCAAAAAAAAACGCCTGGTCCTTAAGGGGTTAAACCTGCATGACCCACAAATTAAACAGTGCCAGAAGGCAGTATTATTTGAACCATCATTTTACTTGAGCTGGACATTGACTATCCCTGTCCTGTACCACAGCATGACCCTCAAACCTGTATGACCCACAGATTAAAAAGAAGAAAAAAATCAGAAAAAGAAGATTGGCGACGGTGTTCGTTACTGAGATTCACAAGGCCCTGACCCAGCGATGACAGGCCTGATGGTCCTGCAACTGACGATCCGCTGGCTTGCGTGTTGTCGCCAGCACTGGAAGGAGCACCTTCTCTCGTACCTCTTTCTCCATGTACTACACCCCTCTTTGCTAGCTTACCACCTGCAGTTCACTCCATGTTCAGAAAGATAAAAAAATGTAAAAGGTATGAAAGAGTTTTTCACAGTCTCTTATTGAGAAACTCTACTGCAAAGTTGGCAAATCACAGGTATTTTTAAATCCCTCAAATTTCCTACAGCCAACTAGGATTAGAAACAGAATTGTTTCTATCAAATATCTGTGAAAAAGCGGTCTGGTGGAAGAACCGTAACACAAAATCAACAGTGTTTTTCCTTCAGTCCCTGAGATTTACAACTGCCCAGTAGGACTAGGAATTGATACTTTTCAACAAACTATCGTACAAATGCACGATTAGCGCCAAACTTGAACAAAACTGGTGAAATAGAAATATTGAACAGTTATATGGATAACATATGGCGGTTTGCCACCACTGACAACAGGCGGCATTACAAATTGAAATATCGTAAAAAAATTTGCGTACAAGGGGGCTATTGGCAAAAAATGGGATGCACAGACACCAATAGAAATGCAAAAACAAAAGGGACAATTTCAACTGGGAGATCTGCTGTCCACAAAGTGTTAAAAAAATGCTTTTTCCATGTGAGTTCAGGACAGGAGAGACTAGGGTGCACGATATACACCCTCCTTTCCGCCCCCCCTCGGCTGCACACACAGCACTAGATTTCTTTACAAGTCTCTCTCACCTAAAATCAGAACCTTAAAATTCTCTAATCTAACTATATCCTAAGCTTCACAACTACAAGGATGGTTTTTCTGTATAAAGTAACTGCCTCTCTGAGCTGTGACAACAGCTTTTGGGGGACAGGCAATCAGACATTTTTTGCTCTGTAGTGAGATCAGTGAGAAATGACGCTGAGCAGGAAATGGGGTCACATACATAAAAGAAGGTCATGTGATTTATGCAGCCAATGAGATCCATACACCGCCCAATCATGACGTCGTACACCCAGCTCACCCTGCTCTATGCTCTTCTCTGATTGGATGGCCGCCAAAATGACAGGAAACGCTGAAAAAGGCGCGATTGTAAACATGATAAAGATTATCTTTAAGATTTTCACGGAAACTATTGCATCATCGGGAAATTCCGATAAACGTAAAAACCGTGCCGATTTCAACTTTTGTTGATAGTATCGCTCATCCCTACTCTCCCTCACCTCTCCCCTCCATACATCTCTGCTCTAATCTCCAGATACCTCCTCTCTCTCAATCTCCGCTCCTCACAGGATCGTCTTCTCTGCTCTCCTCTTATCAGCTCTTCACATAACCGTCTAAAAGATTTCTCTAAAGTTTCCCCACTTTTCCCTTGAACTCATTACCCCAAAAATCAGACTCTCCCCAACTTTCACCATTTTAAAAAAAGGGCAACCTAAAAACCCCATTTTTTTGGGATTGTTAAACCAAATAAAACCCACCCCCATAAAAACCCCCCCACAAACATGTCCCCCCCCCCACCCCCCCCCCCCCTTCCCCCCCCCTGCCCCTTCTTCCCCCCTTTTTCCCCCTTGTAGTTGTAACCCATTCACGGGCGGGGGGCCCTTTCCCCTCTGTATCAGTTGCAAGTCACTTTTTTGTCAACATTGTACTTTTTTAAACTTAGGCTATTTTTAAAAAACCCCCCTTAAATTTGTAGAGCACCCTGAAATAAGGGCCCCTTTAAAAATAAAATAAAATAAAAAGGGCCCCCCCCAAATGGAAAATTAGCCCACTCCTGCCCCCTTTGGCCCCCCCTTTTTCCCTGGGATAAAGGGGTTTTCTACCTTCCCCCCTCCCCCCCCCTTTGGTCCCGCCCTGCTCCCAAGTGCCCCCTCTTTTGGGGGGACTTTCCCCTTTTTTTTTAAACCCCTTTTCCCCCCTTTTTGCTTTTTAAAATATCCCCTTTTCCATGGAAATAGTTTTTGGATTAAAAAAATGAAAAATTTATTGTTTTCCAAAAATTTTCCTTTTTCCCCCTTAAAACTTATATCAGATTTTAAACTTAAATATTATGTTATCATTTTGTAAAATTTAAAGCCCTTTAAAAATTTCTCTAAAATTTGTTTTTTAAACTTTTTTTCAAAAAAAACTTTAAAAAAAAAAAAGTAACAAAAAATATTAATAAAAAATTGGATCCTTTACACAGCAAACTCTAGAGGCGACATGTATGAAAGGGGCTGCGCCAGTTTTCTGCTGTAGTAGCCCTGTTCTAAATTTTTAAAAAATTTTTTTAAACTTTGGCTCAATAAGCTCCTGCCAAAAGGGTTTTGGGTTTTGGGGCCCCCCCTTTTGGGGGGGGGGGTTTTTTTTTGGGGGGGGGGGTTTTGGGGGGGAAAAAAAAAGGGGGGGGTTTTTGGGGGGGGGGGGCGTTCCCCCGGGGGGGGGGGGGGGGGGGGGGGGCCCAAAAAAAATTTTTAAAAAACCCCCCCCCCCCGGGGGGGAAAATTTTTGGGGGGGTGGCCCCCGGGGGGGGGGGTTTTTTTTGGGGGGGGGGGGGGGGGGGGGCCCGGGGGGGGCCCCCGGGGGCCCAGGGGGCCCCCTTTGGGGGGGGGGGGGGGGGGGCCCGGGGGGGGGGGGGGAAGAGGGGGCCCCGGGGGGGCCCCCGGGGGGTGGGTGTCCCCCAAAAATTTTTTGGGGGGGGGGGGGGGGAAAAAGGGGGGGGAAAACGGGGGGGGGGGGGAAGGGGGGTTTTTTTTTTTTTGGGGGGGGGGGGGGGGGGGGGGCCCCCGGGGGGGGGGGGGCGCGGGGGAAAAAAAAAAAAAAAAGGGGGGGGGCCCCCCCCCCCCCCCCGGGGGGGTTTTTTTTTTTCCCCCTCGGGGGGGGGGGGGCCCCGGGGGGGGGGGGGGAAAGGGGGGGGGCGGGGGGGGGTTTTGCCCCCTTTTGAATTAAAAATTTTTTTGGTGGAAATTTCCCCCAAAAAAACCCCCCCCTTTTTCCCCCCCCGCCCCCCTTTTTTCCCCCCCCTTTTTTTTTAAAAAGGGGGCCCCCCTTTAAACTTTGGGGGGAATTAAAACCCCAAAAAAAACTGGGCCCCCCCCCCCCCAAAAAAAATCATAACAACCCCAAACCCAAACTTAAAAGGTGTTCTCCTGACCAGACTTGTATTGGCCCCCACATGCACCTGTATGTATGACTTGCAGAAGAACAAGTTCATACATTCTGGCGCAGTCTATACTACCTTAAAGCAATTTAGAACTGGCCTGTCCGCGCTAGAATTTATACATGTCGCCCTTGGTGTCCCTCTTTGACCATCTTAAAAGTTGGGAGGTATGTAAGAGTCATGTACAGTAGCTGTAGAGTGGGCACCCAGAGTCAACTCCACTGGTGGGCCCCAGGCTCCCCAGTCTGATAATGTTCATTGGTCATGTGACCTCTGCAGCTATTTACAGGCCTCAGTGGTCTCTACCTGTATGAATGAAACATGACCACTGAGGCCTGCGACTGGCTGCAGGGTCACATGACTACTGATCATGGCAACTCCGGTGGAAAGCATTGGGCGCTGCATCAACGCTGGAATGTTGTTGGTTTCATAGGCAAGTTCTTTTTTTCTGTTTCAACCCCTCCCCTGTTTCTTTTAACAGAATGAACAACCCTCTTAAAGGGGTAATCTGACAGAAAGCTGCAGGGTCATTACACCCAGACATGCAGTATATAATAATCATCTCACATCTTAAACAAGTATAATAACTTTTTTTTTGTCACATTGCTGCCCGCTATGTGTTCCTCCCCAATGGAGGTACTTTCCGCAGCATCTCATATGGGTAGCAAACAGTTCCCATGATGCATTGCTGACATCTACTGTAGACTGTCCCTCCTGTATTGCCCTTACTGCTGTTGAACAAGTCTCCATCTCTTATCCATCTCATTTTGTGCCCCCTCACACTAGCTCCCAGTTACAGCCTGCTCTTTATATTTGTTCATATACCAATTTTGATCACCTTCCTGTAACTCAGAGATTTGGAACTAAACATGCCTGACTAGAAAGGCGAAGCTGAACTACAGGTCGTGACCCCAGGCAACAAGCTATAAACATCATATTTTGGGTCAGTAATTGGCTAATGAGAATGTGGGAAACTACTAAAAATATTTAGTTACTATTTATTGAGTATTTTTATTCTGTACCACATACTTTCAATAGGAGCCAAATTTTGTATACTGGAATACCCCTTTAGCTTTAGCTACAAACAGTATACTTTGTAATCCCTTTAAGGGGTATCTTCACCACATTGATCAGCTTTAAATATGTAGGCAAAGGTAAATGACTATTTCCAAACACATTGCTGTTCTGATTTTGCTTCCCTTCTGAGCTAGAGCAGTTCTTATCTCCTGTTTGTGTACACAAGCTTCCCCAGGTTAACCACCTCTCTCTGCTCTATCAGCCCTGCCTTGAATTGTGGTGTCACTCCCTGCTGTGTCTTATTAGCAGAACATGAGATTGTCTCTTACTGACAAACATTAACCCTTTAGAGCTCTACAGCCTTATGCACTACAGTTTACAAACCTCCTGCATTCATGTCACTGTAAGGGCCCATCTACATGGCAAGGATTTATAGTCGTTTTTTATGACTGACTTTGAAAACTGACTGTTGACCATCCTCATAGACCACAATAGGAAATCCGACCACTAGTCTACACGACAGTGATTTTCTGAGGTAAGATTTAAAAACTGACAGCTTTGCAAAAAACTTGGAACATGCACAATCTCATGTTGGACTTCTGACGGAAAATGTAGTGTTTAGTGTCAATGGGACAGCCAAATTCAGAATCTGACCGCAAAATTCACTCATAGCCTAACCAGGAAGTGTGAACATGAAGCTGTCTGTGATGTGTAGGCTCTGTGAAACAGCATAGTAAGAACACCCATTTAACCCGTTCAGGTCACAGTCGTTTTCAGGTTTTTGGTTTTCTGTTTTTCCTTTCTGCCTTCCAAGAGCTATAACTACATAGCCATACATGGGCTTGTTTTTTGTGAGACAAGATGTGCTTTTAGTGGTGTAATGGATCATAACATAATGTGCTTGTAAACTCCTAAAACATTCTGAAACATGGAAAAAGCACAATCATACCGTAATCATAAGTGGCAACCAAACCACCTGCCCATATCCCACCAAGAAATGCCAACATCTTGTCCAAGAACACCCATTTTCATAAACCCCAATCCTTTCATGTCCCATATTTTGGGATGGTTGGTAACTATGCATTTAATTCACCATATCATGGACAACCCAAAAGAATAATTCTTTGTGGGGTGCAATTGTTAAAAGAAGAAAAACTTCATTTTTTTTGGGAGGGGGTGGTGATATAAATGCCATGTTATCTTTATTCTGCGAGTCAGTACAATTCCTGTAATACCAAATACAGTTTTGATATAGTTTTCTTAATGTTTTACTACTTTTGAAAAAAAAATTAAACTTTTTTTTAGATTGCTTTGCATCGTCATTTTCTGAGACCAATAATGTTTTTATGTTTTTTAATCTTTGGAGCTGTTTGATGGAGCTTTTTTTTTAACATGAGTGTAGTTTTTATTGATACTTAATTTTTTTTTTTTTTTTTTACAGTGTTAACTGTACAAGATAAATATAAAAATACTGTCCTTTTGTGGACCCAAGGATACCATTAATGTTAATTTTGTATTTTTTTATGATGAATAGAAAGGTTTTTTAAATAATATTTTTTAATTTTTTGAAAACTTTTTTTTTTTTAGTCAATCCTTCTGGAGGAGAATATACCGCTTCATTCAAACTCACACATCGCTTGACGTTCCCTTCTCGCCAATGTGGGCCCTTTTTGGAATCTTGGACCTCAATTTGCGAATCCCGTCTCACACCAAAAAACTAATATCTTGTATTTCAGCAGCTGCGTGTAAAACCATACTCCAAACGTGGATAGGCCCTACTCATCCATCTCTGCGGCTCTTTTTGGAAAAGTAATCTTTTCTGTTACGCATGGATTGGGTGGATGCCTCTCTACAGAAAGAATCAAGAGCCGAAGGATTTTTCTTAACCTGGCAGCCATAATTTTAAAATCCTTCCTGACCCTATTAAAATCCCGCATATGCTCCTGTTTCCAATATACCACTTGGTATTTGGAGTTTGTTGCTGGAGGTCAACCCCCGATACTAGATAACCCACCACCCTGCTAAGTGGAGACTGACACTCAACTGTTGTCACTATTCCTCTTGCACCTATTGGTGGGGGAGACTCGCGCACACCTGGATACCTTCCCTCCCCCCACCCCCCCTTTTCCCAACCCTTTTTTTTTTCCTCTTTCTCTCTCTCTCTTTCTCCCGCTAGGGTGCTCTAGACCCCATGCCAGAGTAGGTTAAGCTCCTTGGAAAGGGGCTGCCTTATTTCTCGTATCATTTGAACCTAAATCTGATTTTAGTATTGCTCTGAATAGGTTTGCATTTCGCCATTTTGTCATATGATCTGCCTGACATGGAACGATATCTTACAATGGACAATTGTAGTTTCTCTTTCTCTGTTAAAAATTGTATATTTGAAGATGATATGTATTTGCCCAATTTCCCTTATGCTCAACCTTTCCCACCCACTCCCCCCCATTCCCTTTCCCTTTCCTGATTTACCTTTGTTGTTCCCACATTGGGGGTAGTGTTTGTACTTATTACCTTGAAAACGTTAATAAAAATAACGTTTAAAAAAAACAAAAACTTTTTTTTTTGCAGTCATTTTTTTTGTCTGCCTAAGCAACTTGAACATATGATGATTGGTGCAAGAAACTGAAGTCAGGGGCAGAACTACCACTGGCGCTCTGCGCTGCTATTAAGTCTAAGGATAAAGGCCCTTTGGCCCCGTTTATCAACTCCCCGTCCTCAAGACCCCCCCAACAGGTCAAGTTTTTTTTCTTTTGCCCCAGATGATATAATTATTGTCAGTGCATTCTGCACAGGTGATTAATTTTGTCATGCATTTAGTGGGGATCCTGAAAAAATGACCGTTGGGGCTTGAGGTGAGTTGAGAAACACGCCTTGGCCTTGGCATTTTTCACACGGCTTAAAAGGGGGGGATTTCGGTCCGTAAAATTACGGCCCCGAAGTGCGCAAAAATTTCGGCTGGGAAAAAAAGCCCGCATTACGGTAAAAACCCATTTTTTAAGAGAACTAGGATTTCGTCTCCCCCTCCCCCCGGGAATCCGCCCGGGGGGAGATAAGTGACATTGAATTACCGGGCGTATCCGGGCCCCTGGTAAAGCAAGTCAATGGGCCGGCGATGTCCCGGGCCCCCCGCTCTCTCTCCCCCCCTCCCCCCGCCACCCCCGTAATTCCAATTCTCCCGCAGTTAAGCCTGGGGAACATAGTGAGGTGGTCTAACAGCTATGTTAAAATGCCGTCCAAAATCCCTCCCGTCGGGTTTTTCAAATCCAAGGGTTTTTTTCTAAAAAGTTTTAAAATCCGCCAGATTTGAAAACCGATCATAACAAATCCATGCTTTATAAATTAAATAATGAAATTAAAATAAACATTTTATGAAAAAAAATATTGTAAATGCATTAAACAAAAAGAAATAACTACACATATTCGTTATCTATATGACAGTAATAACCAGTATAATTAATTTAACAGGTTATTTAGTGTGTAATGGGTGGCGCTGCGCCCCGGTCCGCAGGTCGCAGGCGCCCCCGTGTCCCTCTCCCACCCGCCCCATCCACTTACCTGTCCTCGCTCCTGTCCTGCTCTTTCCCCCTCCCGGACAGAATCCATGCACCCCCCTAGCGGCCTTGGGTCATGTAAATTTAAAAGGCCAGCGCCCCGGTATTGGTTAAATTGCGGGCGCGCCCCCATATAGTTATGGCCCACATCATTTCCCCTGCGGGATTTTGTTGCCGCCCGGCCAGAGAGAAAGCATTATCTTTTGTTCTTTTTATTTGTTTTCCTGACCTCCCCCTAGTTCTCGACTCTAAACTTGCCGCCTCCCTGATTTTCCCGCCTGCCCCCCGACTACTCTAGCCTCACGATACTGTACCACGTACCCCTGGCTGCCCCCGCAAGAAAGTACGTCGGGGGTAGAGACCGGGTAAAAACCCCGCCGCAGCAAATCCTTTCCCTTGCGGCGGGCTCTGGTAAAACCCGGGGACCTTTTTTGATTCCGCTCCCTGGTGTGGCTTTCACCATCGCTTGCGGCGGTCCAGAGGATCTACTATCCCGGCCGTTACATAGTGTGAATTGTGAATGACATGAAATAAAGCTTAAAATGCAGTAAAATGCTTTTTTTATTTTCACACCAGAAAAAAAAAGAAACAAAAATACACAGTAATTTATTTTTACAAAAATGAAACTTCTTAAAACAAAGCCTAAAACAGCTCCCACAGAAATGAAAATGTCCGCAAGCGACACCCTCTCCATTCTCTGAGCTGGTCGGCTTGCTATGAGCAGAGCAGCAGCTGTAGAAGTGCGCTCATGACCAAACCCCTTCAAATGAATCCAGATAACTGATCTAAATTTAATCTGTCAAGACCCGCTTTTTAATTTTTTTAAAAAAATAGGGAGTACACATGAATTACCCATCATCATGCGGTCTTGGACAAAAAAGCAATGGTCCTGTAACGTCTAGTAGGAAAAAAATCTACCTTTTTTCCCCCAGCTATATTTAGGAAATCCCTAAAACTTAACTTTTATTCATAGTGGTCAAAGAACAAAGGTTAAAACCACTAATACAATCCGTGTCTAATCAAAAGTCTTGTCTCCCCCAAAATGGTACCAATGAAAACACCAATTCAATCCACAAGAAACCAGCCTCTAAATATCTCTATAAACAAAAAATTTAAAAAGTGTTATATCTCAGAAAAGGGGAAATGCAAAAGCATGTTTAACCTAAATTTTATATAGCTATAATCGGATGAAGTAATCTAACTGTCACTATAATGCAGGTGAAACAGGAAAAAAAAAACACTAAAGATTGCTATATTTGTTCCCCCGCCCCCAAAATGCGAAAAAAAATGATCAAAGAAACAAGAAATTTAGCCGCTTTTCGCCGCGTTTTGCCTTTATTGCTTTTATATGCGACAAATGCGCCCGCATTACGGTAATCCTTCTTATAGAGAACTATGGATTTACGCTCTTCCCCCGCGCGTACAATAGATCGTATTGTACCGGGGGGAGTAAGTGCATGTCTTTATTCGCGGCAATTTCCCCACAGTAATGTGTCAATTGGCCGGCAGGGGGGCCGACCCCCTTTTTGGGAATACGTGCGACTCCCAAAAACCGGGGTTTTTGCGGCGTGTACTGTATGTGCTGCAATTACGCCGTGTGAACATATCCTAAAACACCTGAGGACTAAAATGCACACTACAACCGTGGATAACTTACCTAAAGGGGGTTATTTCCCAAAAAAAAGTGTCCACAACCTTATTATCAACTGCACTCTAACACTGATTTCCCTTTCTAAACTACCGTATTTTTGAAGAAAAGAGGGGTTAAATAATAATGGACTTAAAAGGGGTTTTTAAAAAAATATTCATACCCATTGAAATGTTCCTGATTTTTAAACATTACAAACTGAAATGTATTTTATTGATATTTTATGTAAAGAGAAACACAAAAAAAAGTATTTTTTCGTGAAAAAGAAAAGGATTCAAATTTTTTAAAATTTTTGAAAAAAAAAATGTTAAGGTCGGTTTTTCGCCCTTGACCCCCTAAAAAAAAAACGTAGGACCAATTGCCTTTAAAGTCCCCTAATTAGTAAATGGGTCATCTGTATGTAATTTATTCTCAAAAAAACTACAGCTGTCCATGAAAGCCTCAGGGGTTTTCTAAAGAAAAACTTAGGGGCGTTCCCACTGCACAGACAAATACCGGCCGGTTTCCCGCCGGTTTTTGTCCTGTTTTCGCCCGTCCCCCACGGCCGGGGGGGGGGCTTTTCTCTGCGATGAGTGGAGAAAAGCCTCCCCCCTCCCATTGAAAAGCACATCTTCCGTCGGGAAACTCACAAATTTTGGCTTCACAATTTTTTTGCCCCCGGGACCGCCGGCAAAAAAAACCCGTCCGACGGAAAAACCCCGGCAGTGGGGACTGCTGAGGGGGTTTTCATAGTCAAAATTTGTGCTATTTTTCGGCCTTTTTTTTCGGGCGGTCTGAAAAACCGCAAACGGCTGAAAAAGGGCCCAAAAACCCCTTTGCGTGGGGACAGCCCTAGCGAACAAACAACATCATGAAAACCAATGAACACACCAAACAGCTCAGTAATAAAGTTGTGGAAAAAGTGTATTGCAGGGTTATGTTTGAAAAAAAAAAAAAAAAAAAAGCCCAAATTCTAAACATCACACGGAGCACTGTTCAATCCATCATCCTTAAAAAAAGGAAATGGAAAAAACTATAACCTCCCAAAGCATGGCTGTTCACCTAAACTGAAACCCTGACAAGGAGAACCTAAGGGCGACATGTCCAAAAAAGTGGGATCAAAAAAAGGGGGCATTTAAAAATTAAAAGGCTGAAAAAACCATACTTTTTAAAAATTTGGGGGATTTTCAAAAAACAAAGGCCCCAAAAGGCCATTGTTCAAAAAAGGGCGCATTGTATAAAAAAGGGATTTTCAAAAAAAGGGGGGATTTTTAAAAAAAAGGCATTCATCAAAAAAAGGGGGATTTTTATAAAAAAAAGGGAAATTTTATCAAAAAAAGGGATTGCATCAAAAAGGGGGCTTGTATCAAAAAAAGGGGGATTGATCAAAAAAAAAGGGGGATTGTATCAAAAAGGGCGCATTGATCAAAAAAAGGGGGCATGTATCAAAAAAGGGCGCATTGCTAACCGCGGCCATAGCAATCTTGGGGATTTGGTATGCTCTATCGAGGCTCATGCCCGACGCGCCAAAACATATGTAAGGCGCCTAAAGGGGCCCTTTTGTGACGGGGGGCCAGTGACCCAATTTTGGGGCATTACAAAGTGTCGTTCCCGGGTTAATGCGCCTAGTTTTGGGACCAGTCATTTACAACAAAAATATGCAAAAAGTGGGGTTTGCCCCAAAATAGAACAAAAAAAATGGCGTTGGCTGTTTGGGGCATGTCGCCCTAAGGGTTTGTTCACCGGTGGAAATGAAGTCCATAGATAGCACAGATGGCAAATGGTGAGGAACTTTATTTTAAAGATGCGGTACAAAAATACAACGTGCAGAGGCAGGCAAGCAAATCAGAAGGACATGATGGGGAAAAAATCGCTGACATGTTTCAGGGCAGCCAGCGCCCTTGTCGTAGCATAAAAATTGAACAGCAAACCCCTTATAGTGGCTAAAACCAAATTTAAATTTATTAAAAAAAAAAGAAAACCTGAAAATTTTTTTACCTGGGACCATGACGCTGTCGCCACGTGAAAGATGAACACAGGAAACACGTCACCGGATCCCGGAAGACGCAAGTGATTCACATTGGAACGCAATGCATGCCATTGATACACTGTGGACTAGGCATGCGCATTGGTGTCAGGATAGTATCTAAGAAAAATGATACAATGTATAAGCCGGACACTACAAAAGGCCATAATATAACTGCGGAAAAGGGGAAAGAAACAATCATTGTTTTCGAACATATTTCAAATAATAATGAGCACAATATACATTATTTTAAGAAAAATTATAAAAGGCAAAAATTAAAACCCTGGAAAAAAAGAGGGGGAGATAAACATAATTCAAAAATTAATATTGATTATACATGGATTATCTATTATGGCAAATAAAAAAGCCAAATTTGAGCATGACAGTTATGATAATCATGACCCGTACGAAGAGGTGAAATCCGCTATAAATTTCCTCGTTTATTTTTAAGAGACCGAAGAAAACCTGTAGAAAGAAGCAAAACAGAGTCAGTTTCAGTTCACTGTAAATAAAAACCCCTGCACACAAAGGGAAAATTTTATGCAAATTGATCAAAAAAGATTCAAAAAATAGTAAAAACGGGGGAAAAAAATCAAGGATTGATATTAAAAACTCAATAAATGTACCTTTTCATTATGCAATAGAGAGATAAGTGAATTCAGATGTCAAAATTTTTTTGACGTTTCGGGGTGCAAGCCTTTTTTTAAGTACTTGTAAGTAAGCTGGTTTAGAAAAGAGCCCGAAGGGCATAGATCTATAAGGGGTCACAAGTGAGCTGCAGGAATATATGTTTTTTTATTGATGTAATGGGGTATAACTAAAGGAGGACAGCTTGTAGACTTTTAGGAAGGGCGTCTAAGAGGGGAGGTGGTAAGGTTTTCCACCCCCTCTTGACGTCATTCCTATACAACTGTTTCAAGCGCGTCACAAAGGGTTGCACGCCGAAAAGTTGTATAATTACATTGAATTCACTTTCCTTTTTTGCATAAGTGTAAAAGAACTTTATTGAGTGTATATACAATCCCTTTATTATTTTGATCCAGTCTTCACTATTATTTTGAATTTATTTTTGAAATTTGCATAAAACTTTCCATGGTGTGCAGTGGTTCTCTTTTTTCAGATTTACGGGACAACGTCCCCTTCCCCCATTGCACCCATATCTTTTTTAAACCTAGGTTTGCGGAACCTTTTCTATTAACACATCAGTTCACTGTTCTCTGATTCTATTGATGACAGTATTGAAACTCAGTAAGAGGCCTCTACTTCCATAGCCTCAACTCCTCAACCTTCCTATTATAAAAAATCAAAAACAGCAAAAAATACAAAAAAACGTAGTAGGAGAGGAGAAAGAAAACATACAAAAATGCGGGAAAATGAAAACCAGGAACAATATCAAATAACAATTTTCTTCCCCCCAAATTGAAGGCGAAACTTCCTATACGATAAATCACAGACTGAGCTTTTGTCTCTGGGTTTAAATTTTGGTCTTCAAAAAGAGTTGTTTAACACTTTTAAAGATATAAACAAATTTGTGCGTACACTCACATTACGTTGTCATTTTTGGGATGCTTCTGGTGATTCACAGTCTCCTATTAAAATTGAGAGCCATAACAATTATGATGGTTTATTATTTTGCAAGCCACTCTCTGTATTGCATCTTGAGGAGTTGGCGGATACCAACAGCATCCCGCAAATTCAGCAGAGAAAATTATGCCAGTATATTTAAAACCAAAATTTTTACCCAGTACAATCTAGGACTGCCTCGATGGATTGTTTCCAATTTTTGGTTGAACAAGACCTAAAAGCTTTATCTGATACTTTACCTACTGGTTTTGACAATTTCGACCTCACTATTGCCCAAAAATTAGCCCTTAACAAATTAAAAGCTAACAAAGAAATTATCATTCGTATGGCTAATAAGGGAGGCATGGTTGTTGTGAAAAAACTATTGATTGTCCAAACCCTTCTTTCCTTACTTACGATTCTACTACTACTCAACTTTTTTCCTCCCACTACATTTAAAAGAAAAACTTGCTAGACTACTGGCGGAGGGGGTATCTTTGGGGGTCCTGGACCAGAAACGGTCGGATGCTTTGTTACCAGACTATCATATCATACCTGTTTTATATGGCCTTCCAAAAGTCCATAAACAGGCGGTCTTTCCCCCTAGGTTTTTTTTTTCCGACGCCCGGGGATGGTTCCCTCTCGAGCCCACCTCTGCGTGGATTCACTTCTTCAGCCCTTCGTGTGTCGTGTGCCTGGCAATTTGAAAGACACCAAAAGTGTGTTGATTTCTTTACAAAACAAATTATGTGGACAAGATTTCAGCTGGGTCAGCTGCGATGTGGAATCGCTATATACTAGCATTCCGCACCGCGTTGCCCTAGCTGCTCTACAGTTTCATTTTGACAACTTTAGTGATTTCTCCCCTCACTTTGTACAATATATACTCCAGGTAACTGATTTTCTTATGAAGCATAATTATTTTGCTCACAATGGAGATATGTATTTGCAAACCACGGGAGTTTCTATGGGGGCAAAGTTTTCGCTCTCTCTGGTCAATTTAACTGTTTCTTGGTGAGAATACATGTATATCTTTTCAGACAATTTTTCCTTTTTGGGCATCTTGAAGTGGTATGCAATCCCAAATGATCTATTTTTTGGGGGGGGTTATTCTAAAATAACAACCAGTTGAATCTTAGGTTTACTTTTACCACCATATACAACAGATAACATTCTTGGATCTTAAATTAGACGCTAATCCTGATGAAATTATTAAATCTAAAACCTTTCGCAAATCCACATCAGGCAACACCATCTTACACTATCGTAGCTTCCATACTAAAAACACCAAAAAGGCTATCCCGATAGGTGAGCTCACACGAGCTAAGAGAAAATGTAGTTTTCCCAGTGATTATGGTCAGGAAAAACGCATCATTTTTGACAGATTAAGGCTATGCCCACACTGCACGGTTTTTTTCGATTGTATCCTGGGTTTTCGTTTTTTAAAAGCGCCGCAGCGACCCGTCAGTGTGGTGCCAAAGGACGGCAATAAAAAAAAGACGAGTTGCTGTTACCAGCGGGGTCTTTCCGCCCGTCTTTGGGCAGCGGCGTATTATACAACATGTTGTATAATAGCCGGTGCTTTCGTTTCTTGACGTCTTCCCTACTTGCTATTGTATGGGGGACGTCGGGGGAAAACGAGAAGCGGGGCCCCGCTTTTTGCACAAAGCGGACAAAAGCCGCGGGGCCCGCATCAGAGAGGAACGGCCCCCTTTTGGGGCCGTTTTTTCTTGATGCAGGTGCTAAAGGGCCAAAAAGGGCCCGGGAAATTGCCCCCACTTGGACCTGATAGGGCAGTCCTTAAAATTAAATCACCCTTAAAGGATTTTTGTCTATCCCCAACTGGGGTTTAGACTCAATCTGATCATCAACCAACTTTAGTATTAAATCACACCCGTCAATTTAAAAAAGTTAGGGACATTGTTTTAAAATTACCTCCTTTTTTTAAGGATGATGACTACTTTTGGGCCCAAAATTTTTAAAATGTATGCAGAATTATCTCTAGAAAGAGTGAAACACTTGGCATTATTTTATCTCCCAGTATGGTCGGTAACAATGTTACTGCATCTACTTGGTTACGCCACAAGGGCTTTGTCAAATGTGGACACTTTCCTTGTTACCTACTAAGGAATTTTCCAACTCAGATGATTCAAATACATTTTTAATTCATAAGTACATCAATTGTAATACCACTTATGTGGTTTATGTCATTAAATACACATTGTGTAACCTATTATATGTGCAAAAACTTAAAACATGATTTCTGACATTTATATACTAATCCCCAGTTCATTAGAACCAAAAACTAGTGTTTCACAACACTTTATTGATTGTCATAATGCAAATACTAAAGGCTTACAACTAATAGGGATCGAAAGGATTCTGACACCAAAAAGAGGAAGCAATGTGGAATATTTGCTTCATGATAGGGAGTCTTTAAAAGGGTTTTTTTCTTTAAAACTTTTTCCCCCATAGGTTTTTAAAATTTCCCAAGGGGGTTATTTTCCCTGTAAACCAATATTAATTTTTTCATTTTTTTATTACCTCTTTTTTTCCACGGGTTTTTTAATTTTGTCCTTTTATATTTTCTAAATAATGTATATGTTTCATGTTATTTTATTATGAAAATATGTTTTTAAACAATGTATTGCATTCATTCCTCCTATGCCGCAGTTATATTATGGCCTTTTGTAGTGTACGGCTTATATACATTGTATCATTGTTTTTAAATACTATCCTGACACCAATGCGCATGCCTAGTCCACTTGTTCAATGGAACCCTTTCGTTCCACTGTGAATATTGCGTCTTTTTGGGGGTCCTTTTACTTTTTCCTGTGTTCTCTTTTTCCCTGGCGCAGCGTCATGGTCCCCCGGTGTTTTGTTTTTTTTTCAATTAATTGGTTTTAGCCCCACTTATGAGGCTGCTTTTTCAATGATTATTGCTAACTAGGGCGCTGTGCTGCGAAAACTGGCCGATTTGTTCCCTCATGCCTTTATTTCTTGCCCTGCCTTGCATGTTGTTCTTTGTAACCGGCAGTTTTTTTCAAAAAAAGTTTCCCACCATTGCCATCTCAGGTGATCTATTGGACTTTTACTTTTCTATTTTCTTTGGCCCCCTTGGAGCGCAGCTCGTGCACGAGAGTTGGCATGAGGACTGCTATTGTCAAGCTCGAAGGGAGTGGTTTTTCTCGTTTATCATTATATGTTCAACGGGGTATTGCGGCCATAAGCACGTGCCCCAATCGCCGGGTGTTTTGGTGCTGCGCTAATCAGCGTGTATTTCCAAAACAAGGGGGAACCCTACCCCGGCCGGCCCCCCTTTATATGCATGGTTACGCGTCGTCCCCCCATGTAGAAAACTGCCTTGGTCTATGACTTCTTTTCTGCCATAGAAACCAAGTCCCCTTTCATTTCATATAGTGCCTGAAAGAATGAAAAAAGGGAAACTCGAGGTTGCTATAAGCAACAAAAAACGTCTTAGGGGGGAAAGTATTAAAACGTCTAGGCTATGTGTGGAACCTGTTTATGGCTCG